>JAODLL010004670.1:0-10993 GCA_026546735.1 Forbesichthys agassizii | reverse complement strand
TTCCAGGCACGTCCAGCTGGGAGGAGGCCTCGGGGAAGACCCAGGACCAGGTGGAGAGATTATATCTCCAAACTGGCTTGGGAACGTCTCAGGATCCCCTAGTCAGAGCTTTCTGATGTTGCTCGGGAAAGGGAAGTTGTGGGTCCCGTGCTGAACCTGCTGCCCCAGCGACCCGACTCCGGATAAGCGGCAGAAGATGGATGGATGGATGGATAGCTTACATTTAGCTTGCAAAAGCTGACCTCACCTTTAAGAATTGAAATGTCGCTAGTCACAAGCCTTTCCTACCATAGCTACAACCAGTATTTATGATGAATGTGTTTGAAATACGTGTTTGAAATACAAAATAGTATTTTGACTAAGAACATTTTGAATGATATATGAGTATAAGTGTAGAACACGCTTGTAAGCTACAGAGCTCTGGATGTTGAGTGATTGTATGCTAGATCAAGGCTGATTGATTCATCCTCCATCCAAAAGTATTTTTTTGTATTTTTAAAAATACAAAAATACAGTAGTTGATTTTGATACATTGCGTGGCTGCTGTATTTTGTAGTTTAATTTTATACACTTACAATTGGGGTATTTGGTATTTTATTTTAAAATACATTTGTATTTTTCCCGTCCCTGCCTAATGTACAACCACTCAGCATTCAGAGCTCTGTAGCTTTTACAAGCGTGTTTTACACTCATACTGACACTCAACATTTTCTTAGTTCTTGCCCAGTTATTCAGTGTATTGACTCGCTATGACGGGTTAGATTAGCAACAGGATTTAATGTACAGCTCTAGTTTGCTGCGATTGTTGATAATCGTCACACAATTTCCCCTAACTGACTCGATCTGTTTCACATCGTGCATGGTGATGGTTGTGTTGTTGGTAGCTTACTGGCTGTTAAGGGATTTCCTGCACCCGTTCAGTCCTCATGGTAGTGAATGCATCTTGACAGCCTTGCTCAACACACCTCGGTTGGGAGACAGGAGCTATCAAAAGCCTTCGCTGTAACGGCTACAGAAAGGAAAAACGTAGAAACTGGAAAAAGCATAGACAAAATATCAATTCAACTGCATAATTTATGTGTACTGACTTGCAATCATTGCAACCCAAAGAATATGACTACACAGCAGTTAGACTTTAGACGTGCAAAGCACAAAGTTCTAATAAAAGCAACTTGCCTGATAAGAAAGCTTCACAACCACCTGACTGACTAAACATAGCAGTACACACTGACATACAGTACATCGAAACTATGAAAAGTTAGTGTCAAATGTAAAATGCTACGTTGAATTCAAAGGCCAGAGCAGGAAAGATGATGTCCAACCTCTTAGCTAATCTGTCCTCCTCTTTGAGTTTTAAGTGTTTGCTTCACTGAATTCTCTATGGTTCATCCTCAAAGGTTATTGAAATAAACGTGATATCGATCGATTGTTTATACCAGGGATGCACCGATGGATTGGCAAGAGATCGCAAACAGCTGATTTCCACTCAATATACGACATCGATACAATATTCCTTTCACGTGGCCGATACAAAAAACTGATCTTTGTTGTTGTTGTTTGAGACTGCAATGTGATTAAAGGCTATATAAAAATAAATAAATATAAATTAAATTAAATATAAATAAATTGACTTGACAATGTCAAAATGTCAGCCAACCTTACTGTATTCTTTTATTGATTTAATGTGTTTACCTGGTATCAAATTTGAGCTTAAGTTAAATAATACATTATTTAAAAAGTATAAAATTGGTACCGGTCGATTTTGTAGACTTAAAATTGGTATTGTCCAAAAAAACTACAACAAAAAATCGGTGCATCAATTATATTTTTTATTAATATCATAAACGCATTTATTTTAAGGGCATAACCATTTCAGCTAGGCCTATTAGATTATTATTTTTATTTGCACCCAAGCTTTTTGTATTTACAATGAAGCAATTGTTCAGGGAAGCAGAAAGACAACATTTCGTCTTTTGACCAACAATGTGTGTGTGTATGGAAGGGCTTCAACTGACTTCTACTATCAGACAACTATGAAGAATAGTAATACCGGCTGATTAGGATAGTTATTGTATGGTAAACGGATGACTATACCTTCACTGGATGGATTGGAACTTTGTTTATTTAATTTTTATTGTTCAAATTGTCACCATTCTCCTCAGAAATACAATGTTGACTAATGGTATGCCAATATAGCTAATGATATACTTTTATGTCATTTTGCAGATGTTTTATATATCCTTTGAAGCAGATCACAATTGCAAATCATGGTCAAAGAAGGCCCTTGTTGGGGAATAAACTCAGGACCTTCCAGCTGAGTCAACCAACCTAATGTAGCCTATCGCCCACGATAGATGTCAAATGTGAAAACTAAAGAAGGATATCTAAGTTTGCCAACATCTGAAACTGATGAAAATAAAAACGATCCGCCGGATTAAATAAATGTGCAAGTTCCTGTATGTATTTACTGTGTGTGTGTGTGCGTGCATTTCCCTCTGTATGTGTACACATGCTGGTTGTTTGTGTGCATTCACACTGTAACCAAACTCCAGACACGTAGACTGTGCTGCTGAATCCTCACTTTGCTCTAATCTTGTCTGTTTGTGCTATGGTGGAGCATAAGAACATCAATCACACACACACACACATGAATGATATCAAGCAGTTATTCATTTAGATTATGTTCTTATCCATTGCAGTCATAAACATTAGAGAGACCAACAGAACATTTCTGACAGAATAATCTACTTATTGTCACATCTGGCAAGAGCTGATTTGGTGTTTTTAACTCTACTTGTGATGCACAAATATGTATCATCATGTGTAATGAAGGGGCTGAAATTACAGATATAAGTACAGAGGGAAAAGACACCTTTTACAAAGCCAGGGAGCAACAGAACATACTTTACTTCTTTTGGTCATATTGTTCTCTGTCCAGTTATATCTTTTCTATAATGCACATGTGCGCGCACACACACACACGCGCACGCACGCACGCACGCACGCACACACACACACCAAGGTTATAAAAGTTTTGCATTTTTCATTCGTTTTTATTTTTATTTTGACTTTTTGTTTTCAAATTCAGTTTAGTTTTAATTCGTTTTTAAAGTGGGTTTGGTAGTTTAGTTTAGTTTAGATTTTTTGAAAATGCTTAGTTTTAGTTTTTATTAGTTTAGTGTTAGTTTTTAGTCTGTAAAATGGGTTATTTATCAAGGTCAGAAAAAAGTGTGGGAGCCAAAACTTCCAACGCACACTACTGCTTGAATTATACATAAATAAAATAATGTGAATTTGTGCTTCTGACACAGGGTGTTTTTGTAATTTCATATTCCATGTACAGTAAAGTTATGGTAGTAAAGAGAAGCTTTCTTAATGTACATTGGACGCTAGGATGCCTGCTTGTATTCGTGTTACTTGTTTAATTAATCGGCAGAGTCAGCATGTTCGCCACGGAGTTGCAGTGAGAGGCTTAGCTAAGTAATCTAGATATTTGGTAACACCTTTATTTTATCTTCTTTCATGTACAACGCACGTATACGTGTTTCGACACGTGTGGATTGTAACACACTTTGTGCACACACTTTGTCAACAAGCAGGCACTTCATCAATATCTTGGCGTGGTGCCCTGCACACTCTATACTACAACAGTCCCGTAGCAAACCAACATGCTTGTGGCTGCTGTCAGATCAACACACAGCCTTTGCTTCAGATGTTTCAAATACATACAAGCAGGTCTGACCACATTTTTGAGCCAATGCAAACTCATGAAAATGTGCATCGGAGGTCCTCCTTTCTGTTGCGCACACACACACACACACACACACACACACACACACACACACACACACACATTCACAAAAATTCACACTGACATGCACATGCACTCACAAACACACACACTCAAAGACTCGCACTCACACACAATGGTGCTATCTAGCCTAATCTGCTCGCCTGTCTCATTTCACAGGGCATATTAGACATGCTGGTTCTGAGCCAGGCTGTGGGGAAAGACAACTTGCTCATCCACGCTTTGAAGAACAACTTTGAAGCAGATGCCTACTTTGTGAAAGTGATCGGTAAGTGACTGATGCTCCTCGCATTCGCTCAAGTTTCCTGAGATCAACTCGCCCCGTTTTGATGTAAAAGAGGAATAAAGTGACATCTTCTCCAATAAAATGGCCACCAGCACTGCTCTCCTCCTCTAGCCAAATTCTTCTCTCTCAGCTGTCTTCACCGGGAAGTCAAGATAAAGAAGTTTAGCGCATAATTTCTATATATTTTGGTGTGTTTGTGTGTTTATTAGCATGTTGTTCTTCGGGCGAGCCAGTCCAATTAGAGTTTATGAACACATACCGGGGTTTTTGTCAAAGCAGAAGACTGGGGCTTCATTCAGAGGGGTCATTAGTGGTGTTTTTTAGATTCTTCCCCGACAGCTGAACTGCTGCAGTAGCCACTATCATCACCATTAATATACAGGCTCGAGCCCTTATCTTTAATGTACTGTGTTTTTGCGACATATTTAAACTAGTGGGTCACAGGTACAGGATTCCAAAGAGAATCAGTTCAGCAGTTCAGTTTTTCAGCTGGATTTTCTTTATTTTGTCTTTTATTTTCTTTATTGAGTTCTTTTCTTCAGCTCTATGGCATTTCTTTAAATTAATAGGCCTTTACTGTTCATTGCGGCATACTCTAAGTGCACAATGTAAATCCAGTTCTGGAAAAAAAAATCTGAATGTTGGTAGAGTACCAGTGCCCGGGGAACGGTTATGGTCAGCAAATGAGAGACTGTCCTGCTTAGAAAGCTGCATTTTAAATTGCTCCCCTGCCAACAGAATAAAGCCGAATGAACACTGCTAATGCTCAAGTACAAACCAACGCGCCCACGTTCACAAATGTGAGGAGCCCATACCAGAGTGTGTTCGATGTGTAGGTGTCTCTGAGTATCCTGCTAGAGACCAGACTTTTCCTTACGTAACCGTGCCCGAGCTACGCATACAGTATATGATCAATCCCGCTGTAGATAGTAATGCATTTTATTTGGAACGCCTTTCTAAACACTCAAGGGCCATCTTACATTGCAAATACATAGAGATAAAACATAAAATATGTCAGTTGTGTTTATACTGATGAGTATGTGCAGTATGTTAGATTGATTGATTGATTGTATTGCCCCATGGGGAATTTGTCTTGGACACATTGCACAAGCTGCTGTTTATGAAATACAGACAAACTATAAAAAATATATACAAAGATTTCCACATACATACAAAAATACATAGTACTTATACAGTACATCATAAAAATCAAATTATTTATTGGACATTTGGTCGGAATTCAAAGTTTAAAAACTTTCTAATAAAAAATGTTAATAAAAAATATAGGTATACAGTATAAACAAAGTGGCGAACACCACTCACCAATCAACAAAGCCGCAGAACTACGCTTTGCTTCACAATGTATGTCGACCGCTGAGGGCCACAGGAATATCATTTTTATGTGAGCTCAAAGTTAGCGCTCGCGAATGGTTAACACTGCCTTTAAGGTGCTATGTTCTGGTGTTAAGGTGCTACAGTATATGTGTAGGTGCTATGTTATATGTGTATGTTCTGTGTTAAGGTGCTATGTTAATATGCTATGTTCTATGTGTAAGTTCTGGTGTTACGGTGATATGTTCTGTTAAGGTGCCATGCTCTGTGTGTGTGTCACTGATATTGCTCCATCAGGGCCGCCTAAAGATGGCAGTGCTATTTCTCTCTCACTGCAGGATCCAGGCACCCTACCGATGTGTTTACATTGAGATGCACAGAGCCTGTACCATTCTAACCATTCTTATACAATCTCTCTGTCAAAGCCCGGCCTTTTCGCTATGGCTTTTTATATACCGTGTATACACGGTTTACAACTACTATATGCTAATCTGCCCAGGAGTCGGGAATAACATTTCTCTATATTGTCCATTCCTTATGTCGGCTACAATTCCTGCCAGAATGTCAAGTAGGTTGTTGCTACGTGTTTGTCAGTGGTTTAGGCAAAAGGCATATCGTATGCATATGAAATATGCAACAGCTATGTGCGTGGTGCCATGCCGGAGAGAGTGCTTGTGCCAGCGCCAGAGGCTTTTTGCTGGAAGGTAGCAGAATTGATGGTGGCCCTGGGCCCCCTTTGACCTTAAGGCTGGAATCCACTACGCCTTAAGAAGCCGACACGCGGTGGTGACATGAGCGGAATAGGGGGGGGTCTCTTCGACAGCAACTCCACTGAACCACACAGACCGCAACTCATTTGCATATATTAATGAGGGCATTAGTGTGATAGTGTGTGCATTTTGGTATAAATATTCACTTAATCTGCCCATTTAGCTAAAAAATTAAACCATGGTTACACTTAATACTAAATAATTAAGTACTGCTACATCTTAGAGATGTACTAGAGTGTTTATATTACTTTTAATATTTACTTGATAATATTAATATAATGCATACATTTCTACTTATGTGAATTCAAACAATAATCTTATTAACATAGCGTGATTTAAAATGTCGTAACGTAGTAATCCCCATTCTTCTTCATCGCATTTGTCTCTGTGTCTGTTTTCTGCTTTCTCTGCATATAACGCACAGCGTACCACCCTGCACACGCACGCACGCACGCACGCACACACACACACACACACACACACACCCTACAGATTTACAGCCTTCCAGCCTTCCATTAATTCTATTACTTTCACTGACACGGTGTTAAAACCTCTAGACTAGTTCCAGTCAGTGTCAAGGATAACTCTGGAGTTGATCCCTGAAGGTTCTGTTGCAGTCCTGTTGTTAGAATGAAAGCAGAGTATTAATATATTAGGATTTTATTTTGGCACTAGTTATATGAACATATGGCTAACTGTGCATTTCCCGATGCCACCATTACAATATGTAAAATGGCATATTAACTTAAATTGCAATTACCACCAAATAGCACACTAGTGCAATGATAGGTCTGTTCGTGTTAATTCATTTTGCTGTCCTTGTCACCGTTAAGCACATGCCCTTGGTGCTTACGCTCTTATGCATTTTAGTGCAATAAGGATGATGACATCAAGTGATTGGGCGTCAGGGTACAAGGAAAGTTAAAGCAATAAAGTTGACCAATCCCTTTAATGCAGACTGCACAACTTTAAAATAATGACACAAATCACATAATACAATATGACAGTGTTGTATCCTATCGTATCCATGACATACCAATAAATTTCCTCCCCAAATAAAGAATTTGTCATATTGCAATATTGACATCTATGGGCATCTCACATAGATCGTGGAGTGGGTGGGGCCATTCCATAGGGTCTGAATGGAAAGCAGTATATACTTACACATATTAAAACTACCATACATCACATGCTTTGATCACTTGTAAGCGTGAATGGCTACGATGTGACCGGCTACTCGCCCGCGATCGGAGCGGTACTTGAGCGGTTGAGCGACATATGACGCTCCTCGCTCCAGTTAAATTGGGATGGCTCCGCTCCGCTCACATACTCTTGCTGTGAAATGTCATGTGATGAGAGGACATATCACAAAGTAACGTATGGCTCCATGGGAAATGTATCCGTTATGCAGAGCCAGCTGCTCACACTTATATTAATAATAATAATCAAAACAGGCTTAAAAATGTCACGGTGGCTCAAATATGGTTTAGAAATCATGTTTGAAATGCTCAGATAGGCGTTAAAGTGACGGCAGAATGTGATGTGTCTTGAGGGAACTGACTTATTTTGACACTAAGAAATGGTGTTCAACATGCATTATATACACAGATCATTTATTTGGAGTATATGGATGAATAATCACTATTTCTCCAAAACATATCTCAAATTGTGTGGTTTTATTTGCGACTTTATCAAGAGTCTGTGACAATTTGGCTCTTTTATCAGGTTTTCGTCACTGATTTTGTCTGGGAAAATTGTCTGTGACAGAAAAATAAAGATTTAAATCTTGTTGTAAGCGCTCTGTCTCAGGTGATCAGGCAAACGGAGAATATCCGCTCTTATCACCAGAAGATTTGTAGGTCTGTATTTGTCAGGCACAGTGGTGTTTCTCAATGTCAACAAGCCAGAGGAATGCAATGCAAAGAAGCGAGCTGCCTTCTCTGCTCGCTATACAACCTTGTTTGTGCATCTGTACTTGCAGCACTGTGATTGGCTGGGCCTTGTTCAACCGTGAAACTAGTCGCTTTAAACTGCTTTCTACATGCACAACAATTTGTCAGTGAATCGGTTTAATTAAAGGTATAGTCTGCTATTGCAAACTAATTGTAAGCTAATACCGCTAATACTCGCATTTCGCAAGTTTACCATTCTCCCATTATGTTGAAAACATAATCTGATACTTCCACACAGCCCTGGCTCCGTAAATTGTAACATATACTTCGCTTTGCTTCACAACGCATTTCGATGTGTGATGGAGGACCGCGGAGCAATACTGTTTTTATTTTGATTTGAGCTTGAAGTTAGCAAGTTAGCAATGATGCCCTGTAAATGGGAACACAAACAAAGTGGTGCAGAACGCACCACACACCGCTAACCCGGTCTTCTAAGAGAGAAACCTATGGCATTGACGGGAGAGGTGTTTTTGTCTTTGATCGAGTTAAATAACAATCTTTCTCCAACGCCGCTGACTCTATCTTCTCAGAACTGTGGAAGAAAAAGAAGGGTTGGAGGTGCACGTGTACCCAAACCTGACGGAGACCAGGAGAACAAGGAAGACTGGCAGGCAGAATATGAGTTGATTAGCTTCCTGCTCGCTCATTAACATGCAGATTAGCTGCATTGAGAAGCATCTGGCAGCTTTGTGCCGATATAGCCCACCCCTCCTCGCCGTCTCCTCTCCTCGTGTCTCTCTTCCTTCCTCCCCTCTCCTCGTGCGTTCCACTCCCCTCATCCAACTCTACTGCCACTCTTTCCCTGTCCTTCCTAAAGCACGCCGTACGTCTGTCACTGTCACTCAGCGCCATTTTCACTCCCTCTGCTCTCCATCTACATCAGGACGAGGAGGCTTACACGAGGCCTTTCAAGGCCCCTTGTCTTCTCAGCAAGGAGTTAACGGGGGCTTGGTGTGTGTGTGTGTGTATGTGGATACTCACGGTGTTTCCCCATCTAGCAAATGTGTCACATCGTCTCTCACCCAAAGTAACGCATTGTTTCCATTCACGGATGCATTCATCTGGACACATTTCACTCCTAATAACGCATTTAACGCTTGTGCGAATGACGAATAGAACTATACGCAAATAGACTGTGAGCCTGTTCGTATTTTTCCCAACCTAATTGCTAGGCTAATTAATGTAGCCGTGTTGCATTTGCAGTGTTTATCTGAAACACAAGAGTGACTGACATTGTTTAAAATTGCCAGCTGTTGAGGGGCAACAGGTGGCGAGGCTAGTTTATTTATATCACATATTTCATACGCAAAGGCAATTCAAACTGCAGTTATAAATGTCGTTTAGTAAGACACTAAGAGTAACTCAGTTAAAAACCGACAGAATTAAAAACATGAGTTTTCTCTACATTAACAATAACACGTAGTTAAAGGGATAGTCAGTTATTGCAAGCTAAATGTAAGCTAATACACGTTGTGTCATAATTCACCAAATATATCCTCGCATTTCGTTAGCTTACCGTTCTCTGTGCAAGTTGGAAAAAAACATTTTGATACTGCTACACAGCCCTGACTCCGTCAATAGGAACATAAACAAAGTGGCGAATACCGCTCGTATCAACAAAGCCGTAGCACTATTGCTTCACAAGGCATTTCTATGCGTGAGGCGGCGCCGTGGAGGCCCGCAGAGCCGATACTGTTTTGATTTGAGCTCAAAGTTAGCATGCGTTCTCGAGAATGACTAACCCTGCCTTTGAAGCAGGGATGGCACTAAACTAGACACGCTAATAATACTGCATCTCATTGTCCCATAGACTAACATTTTCAAATGTTTTTATTCAAGCACTTAAGAGTAGAACTTTATTTTAAAGGAGCCATTTTATTCAGTGATAGCTCTTCTGCTTCTCTGCTACATTAAATTCCATCACAATGCTTCATGTGTTTTTGTGATTTTCCTTCTCATTATACGATACATAAGATTCTATTTTCTACAAAGATAAGCAGCACACACACAAACACACACACACCAAATACATTTTGAAGTTTTGTTTCCATAAGGCAAAGTTCAAAATCAAATAGAATAACTTAAGTGTACCTCAGGTTAGTATACCAACAATGGAAAAACTATATGGTCTGTGCATTCAGGAACTTGTTTAAAGGAATACTTTTCCCATTACGAAAAATAATTCCCACACAAAATCACCATAACAGATTATATTAGACATTGAATTAAGTTCTGTTGAACCTGACCTAGTCTTCTATGATGATATGCACAATGATATGCTTTAATAGTAAAACAATTTTAATTCAAATAAAATATTGTCATCGACATCTCAGAAACTGCCATACACAGGTGTAGGGGTGTGTGCTTGTGCACGCATGCATGTGTGTGTGGGTGCAATATGTGTGTACAGTATGTGTTCATGTGCATGGTTGTGTGTGTGTACGTGCATGCATGTGTGTGTGTGTGGGTGGGTGCAATGTGTGTGTACAGTATGTGTTCATGTGAATGCATGTGTGTGTGTGTGTGCATGCGTGTGTGTGTGTGTGTGTGTGTGTGTGTTCACTGATAGCAAAGAACTGGGTCTCATGATAAGTGACACCCAGCTGTCAGAGTGCCTGCTTGTGAGTGTGTGCACGTGTATTTGGGTGTGCGTGTGTGTGTGTGTGTGTGTGTGCGCGATCCTGCCTGTTCTCCTTTTTTTGACTAGCATTCACAGTCACCAGCACTGTGTGTGTGTGTGTGTGTGTGACATCAGCCAGTGGATGTGGTGGGCTGGATTATGGGTGGGTGTGTGCCCTGGCCTGCAGTGCCTGGGGGTTTAGCTGGGGGGGACTGGTCCATT
>JAODLL010004669.1:0-10993 GCA_026546735.1 Forbesichthys agassizii | reverse complement strand
CGGGTCCCCAAATACGTGTAACCCCTAAACACATCCCCTAAGCAACACTAACCCAAAACACAGAAGCGTTACAATATCTTATCTGTTGCTCGCTGTTAACAGCGTTATTTTGTGGTATTGACTCTGACCAGCATAATAATATCCTAAAAATATATAGGCAAACTATAAACAATGCGATTACCTCATTGAAATATGCTGTATAGTAGCCTACCACAACACTGCCTACAGGTTAACCTAAATCTACACAGTGAAGTAGCCCACTATTGTAATACCAACGATTTTAGTAGGCTACTGCTATAGTGCTAGATATCATTTATGATGACAGTGTTATTTTATTTAGTGTTGCCAACACATGTCAATATGATAGGGCTTTTTATTTATGGGTGCAGGCACAGAATCATATTAGTTCAGGCGCGGTGTGGGCAGCCCCAGCCCCCGCTGCGAGGCCTGTAAGGACCCTCCGCTCGGCTTTCTCCGGACAGCAGCTCCACGATGGCGGACTACGACCAATACGATGACCGGGACCGGGCTTACGGTAGCTTCGGCGGCGGCAGAGGGTAAGACCCGGCATCGGGCAGGGCGAGAAATCACCGTGCTTAACGTGGGTCTCTAACAGGGAGCAGTCTCCCGCTAGCAGCGGTTATTGCGTAGCTTTCTGCGGGCCCCGAGTAGGAGAAGGCCCGCGGAGTGCGGTCGGCGAGTGCCTGCTAGCCCTACCGGCCCTGATGAATGGCGGGACGGTGGGCAAACGTCAGGAAACACCGCGGTTTGAGACAGCTAGCAGGCTAGCTAACGGCGGGTGTCCTGACACAGTTGTGTTCGGGAGTAGCACACCGTCAGCACAGCTGGGCCCAGCGCCCAACGCGGTGTGGTGTGGGGCCAGGACATGTATAGATGTGTATTATAATGATGGTGACGGTAGATCAACACAGCGTTCCGGTCAACGCCTCCACATGTGATGGCTGCACGTCCCCCTGGACCGTTGGGCCCGGTACCTGGCCTCGGTCCCGCTCCAGAGAGGAACCGCACGGCCAACGGCAGATATAGTGCACAGCAGGCTATTACTATTGGTACAGGTTGCTGGTAACACGTGATAGGTCCACGTTGGACCATAACTGTACCAACCTGAGGTGACTTTATGGTTTGACACGTTTAATTATCGTAAATTAATTGGTTTCACGGTGTTGGCTAATGCAGTACCGTAGGGTAATGGAAGGTCTCAGTTACTGCAGTACGTGCTTGACGGATAAACAAGTGATGGTTATGTTACCGGGACAGAAATAACCTGCTAGTTGTGTACGCTGCATGTAGGCTACAGTATGTTGGATGCACAATAAACTGCTTTATTTATATGAAGGCCAGATTATGACCCGGGGAAGGGGGGCAGACGGCAAAGTCCAACAACCAACGTCAGCCGTTATTGTCTGCCGTGCAAAGCTTCCTCAGTGTCGGTTGCTTTGCTCACACGCTGTCTAGCTGTCTTGACCCTACAAACTATCTGTAGTGGCATACTAACTAACAAGGCTGTGTGGCAGAGTTGCTATGGGCCCGCATCTATGGCTTAATTTCTATCGCGTGTGTGTGTGTACCCCCAGACCCCGTGGCGGAGGAGGGGGGGGGGGTCCGGGGGGACCCAAGCGGCAGAAGGACCTGCCCACAGAACCGCCCTACACGGCCTACGTGGGCAACCTGCCCTTCAAGACGGTGCAGGGCGACATCGACGTCATTTTCAAGGACCTCAGCATGCGCAGCGTGCGCCTGGTCCGCGACAAGGAGACAGACAAGTTCAAAGGTCAGAGGTCGGGCCTGCACGCTCCTGCTGAGCCTGGCAGGCTTGCGTGCTAACGCAATGTGTGTGTTGCAGGGTTTTGCTATGTCGAGTTTGATGACCTGGAGTCACTAAAAGAGGCGCTAACGTACGACGGAGCTGTGAGTATTGTGCATTCATTTGTTTCAGGGAATGTCAGTGTGTTCTGGGTGCAAAAGGTTCCCGTCAACCCAACCTTAGCCCCGCCCACCCCTTCCTGCTGAAGCCAGATCAGTGACTGTCCTACAGAGGCAGCTGGTTCACACCTTCTTGTCATGTAGCCTTGGTTACCATGTGACCACAGCAGTAGTGATAAAGGCTGACTGACCAGGGCAGACCTCCTACATGTGTCACTATTGTATTAATGTGGCTGTTGATTGGACTGTGAGCTGACCTTTGACTTGGGCAGCTGCTGGGCGACCGGTCGCTGCGGGTGGACATCGCCGAGGGCAGGAAGCAGGAGCGCGGAGCGGGAGGCTTCGGCTTCAGGAAAGACGACAGAGGTACCTGCTGTTACCTGGCAACATTCACCTGCTGTTACCTGGCAACACTCACCTGCTGGCTAACCAGTGGTTACCCCAGCAACACTCACCAGTCTAGACACAAGGGCCCTCATTTCTGAAACGTGCGTACGACAGATATCTGTGCGTACGGTTATTTCCACGCAAAGGTCGGCATTTATCAATCTAGACCCATTTGGACGTGAGCGGTGGCAACGATCAAATCTCATGTCAAGTCTCAACTCGTGTACGCACGTTTTCTAGTCATCTTGTGGTGCAGCATAGTGGGGGATAATTATCTGTGAGTTGTTTTAGACCATATTCTACTTCTGACAGGCATTTAAGAGTAGATATTCATTTAAATATATGATGGCGAAATATTATAAATTATTATAAATATGTGCTTTGGCCTGCGGGGTTCTGCAGATTAACAGGCTGTTATTTGATCATGGTGACAGAGTATAGCCTATATGCCCAAAGAGCCCTCTAGGTGTAGTGGTTCACTAGATTCCGGTTTATTTTTTAAAAAGATGAACACCATAACATCTGATTGATCTGAAAATTAACAAATAAATAAACTTCCCAAACTTCTACTTTAATAGGCTATGATAAATCGGCCTACTATAGTAACCGGCCAGGACAAAGGTGGTGTGTAGCTGTTTCACATACCTCTTCTCCGAGCCGGTCAGAGAAGTGTCTCTTCTTGAACGTATTACAAGTCTCCATGTCGTAAAACTCAAGGGGCGAGGCCTCTAAATCCAGCATATTTAAGTGCATGATATTTAAATATAACGTCTGTTTTCCACCGCCACATTTATCAACGTGCGATCATCTTGTTTGGCGAGTTACAAACTGTTTAATAAATCACACGTGAGCGCTATCCTAAAATGGATTCTGCGCTAGTTTCAACAATAGATAGATGAGGGCCTAGGTGCGCAGTATGCAGTCCGTGTTGCCAGGGAACAGTCACATTGTCTGCTGTGATGCCAGTCTGGCTTGACTTTATTCCACCTGTTGTAGTCATGAGTAGTACACACACTAACAGGCAGACGCACGCACGCACGCACACACACTAACAGGCAGACGCACGCACATACACACTAACAGGCAGACGCACGCACGCACGCACACACACTAACAGGCAGACGCACGCACGCACGCACACACACTAACAGGCAGAAGCACGCACGCACACACACACTAACAACTAATTTCATGTGTAATTGGCAGAGGGCAGAATGCCAACTACCGCTTTGTTATTCCTGGATAGAGTGAACTTTTTACGTATATCCATAGTTTATTTTAGCAACAAGCCATTTAGGCTGATCATTGCAAATTAAATTAAGGGGAACCATTTTCAATTTAAATTTTATTTGAACAGGAGAGGTTGTGAATATTTCTATAATAATAATGATAGTTTCCATTTGATTAGCTAGTGCGGAGGTAGGTTACTGGTATCTGCTTGTGTCCGACACACAAGACTGA
The DNA here is from genome assembly GCA_026546735.1 of Forbesichthys agassizii. NCBI lineage: Eukaryota > Metazoa > Chordata > Actinopteri > Percopsiformes > Amblyopsidae > Forbesichthys > Forbesichthys agassizii. Next base: position 7,201 of record JAODLL010004669.1, on the reverse strand, counting down.
GCATGTGACTTAGTGTTTGCTTCTCATTGGTTACTGCACAACGTTGTGTTTCAACAGCCTACTAAACACACACACATGTGGACCTCCATAGTCACCTTCATCCTCATCCCCCGTAATCCTCCCCCTCCCCAGGCTAGTATGACCTGCAGCTAGTCCTATACGGGCCATAGCAAACAAGGAACTATAGCAACCGCCTCTACTAACCAGCTTAGGTGCCGTTGCCATGGCACCAGGGCCCCTGTGCCAGGCCGCTAAACTGGGCCTGTCCCCGCAGGCAGAGGAGGAGCAGGAGGAGCAGGAGGGGAAAGAGGAGGCCGCGGAGGCCGCGGAGGCCGGGAGTCCAGGGAGGACTTCTACGACGATGCAGGAGGAGGTGCGAGGGAGCCCAGCCGCCCAATCACACGGCGGGCTGCTAGCCAGCCGCCCAATCAGGCGCTAGCAGGGCAGAAAGTTCTGGGCTCTAGAGTAGAGGTGGACCAATGGGAGGAGGTGTTCCATGAGGGTGTTTATGGTCCCCGTGGTAACACGCCCCCCTTACATGGCCGTGTGGAGCTTCTGTCGTCCTGACTGTTTCCTTTAGATAAACAGAAGTGTGCGCGCGTGTGTGTGTGTGTGTGTGCGCGCGTGTGTGTGTGTGTGCGCGCGCGTGTGTGTGTGTGTGCGCGCGCGTGTGTGTGTGTGCGCGCGCGTGTGTGTGTGTGTGTGTGCGCGTGTGTATTCTTGTGTAGAAGTTGTAGAGTACTAGACCTGGTAGAGAGCACTAGAGGTGGACTAAGCGTGGAGGCCACTAGAGGTCACTAGAGTTTGTTTGCCTAGTATAAATCAGCTGAGGTCAGTAGTGGCCAGCAGAGGGAGCTACTGGTCAGCATGTGTGGGCGGGCTATTCCCCTTCAGTGCTTCATCTTCATCTCCACTTGCCAACGTGACTTTTAGACACGTTCTAAACGGTCTGGGGCACCCTGCTGTGTGTGTGTGTCGCAGGCTTCAAAGACGATGACTACATGGGAGGCCGGGGTCGAGGAGGTGGTCGTCCCAGTGACAGAAGGGGTGCGGGAGCTGCAGGAGCTGCAGGAGTTGCAGGAGCTGCAGGAGTAGGTCGCTATAGAGACGGACCACCACGCGCAGGATCAACAGACTTCAGGGAACCATCTGATGGTGAGATCTACTGCAGCAATTAACTGTTTATCTACTGCAGCAATTAACTGATCTATTTTAGGTGATCTACTTTGGGTATCAGGACATCCAGTTAATGGTAGAAAAGTAACCCAAGTGGGAGGCAACCCCAACTCTAGCTCTGGCATGTAGCATACAATGTCAAAGTAGAGCCTGTCTGCTTTGTATGTACTATCTTTAATATAGCAAAATATATTATTAGATTAATCTAGGGTTGCACAATTATGGCCAAAATGCTAATCACATTTATTTTGATCATTATTGAGATCACGATTATTTATCACAATTATTCCTGGGTTTTATGAACAATTTATTTTTATTGCACTCACGTTATAAACGGACCACGGAAATCACTTCCATCTTGTGCTACATTCCTGCTAATGTACAAATATTAGCTTCAAAATAAGACTGGTCCGTAAAGTGCATATGTGAAGCAAAATAAAAATTGTACATAAAATATAGGCCAACTAAAAATAAATATCCCATCAAAGAATACGATTACAGTAGTACGAACATTAAACACGATCATGAGACAAATAGGAATGACAACATGAACATTTATTGACGTTTGCGGTGTTTAGAACAGGCATCGACACAGCCAGCTACACGATCATTCTGGGCCATAAATCCACATGCCCATGCCTACGCCGCATATGGAAATATCACCATGGTCACCACTTAAACCGTAACACCGGTGCAGACACAATTCGAAAGCACTCTTTGCATATGACTTGTTCTTGCTTAACATCACTTGCCATAAATCCCAAATACTTCCAAACAACAGACAATGATCCCTTTCGAGGAACAAGCTCTACGTCTTCTGCTGCTGTCATTAGATTTTTTGTTTTGCCGGTCTGCTGTCTTTCTATTAGGGATGTCACGATACCAGAAATCTAGTAGTCGATATCAATACCAGTGAAATCCCACAGTTCTCGATACTAATTTCGATGATACGGGGTGACGAAAAAAAATATTTGTTTATATACACACAGCAGGCTGCTAATCGGTAGTCAGAAGAATATAAGAAGACCAACACTAATTTGTATTTATAATGCATAAGATTGCACTGCTTTTCTTTTACTTGCACTTTGAATGTGACACTGCTTTAGTAAGAATCACTGCTTTCATGATGCAGAAATGTTGTATTGTTAATATTTACTACAGCTGTTCTGCCCCTAGCCTAGATAAGAGAAGTTGTTAACTACCTCGTCATGTTATAGCCATGTCTTACCTTGAATAAAGACATAGAATTTTAAGCCCTCAATTTTGTGTAAATGATCCCCTGCAGTATTGAATATTTATATTTTAGAAGTATTGTATCTGTTAGACATTTCAGTATCGTGACAACACTGATCCTTTCATTGAACGGACTGAAATGATTGGATTCTTAAAAATACAGTTTCTACACAGTTACCAACACTGTCCTCTGCCAGACTGAACATGGCGATCTATAGTGGGATGTGACCCTCTCCATCTCTTGCGTAGTAACCATAGTAACCCTCCCCCCATAGAGACCAACTCTAGTAGTAACAATAGTAACCCTCCACCCACAGAGGAGCGTGCCCAGAGGCCCCGGCTGCAGCTGAAGCCCCGCACCGTGGCCGGCCCGCTGAACCAGGTGGCCAACCCCAACTCGGCCATCTTTGGCGGGGCCAAGCCCCGAGAGGAGGTAACCCCCAGGGACGAGGCCTGAGAGACCCAGCAGGAAGAGGGGAGGGGCGGGGAGGGGCGCTGAGCCTCCGCTAACACTGTCATTACAGTGTCTGCTCATGGAAAGACACACTCACACACGCATGCATGTCCCACTGTCACTGGTACTCAATGTGTAGTGCCTGTAGTCTCACCAGCTGGCCATGGACCTGTGGGTCTACCGGTAACTGGCCAGTAGTGTCTGTCATCTCCAGTGTCTGTTTGATTTATCCCTCCTTGTGGCCAGGTGGGTGGGGTTAAGGTCCTGTATTGTATTAACCCTCAACCTTTTTTATTACCTTAGTTATTGGTGAATTATATGAAGTTATTGTTGACATATGAATTTATTAATGACTTATATGAAGTTATTGATGACATATTAAGTTAATAATGACATGATAACCCTTTGTTCAACGGGCTTGAAGTCGGCAGCTGGTTACTCTATTGATGGTACCATGGTAACCCTGGTACATATCTGCAGATGGTGACTAGTGTCGGTAACCATGGTACCTGTCTGCAGCTGGCAGGTATTCTGTTAAATTTAAGGTCCAGTATTTTTTGCGTTTAAAACATTAAACCCTACAACAAACTAGTACCCTGAGAACACATGCTGCCTGTGGAGGCAATGGAATGTACAGGATGTGTTTATCCAAGGTTAGATCATGTTATGTGACTGAGGTGTCCAGGGCAGGAGCTTGATTCTGATAAGCATCGTGATTGGAAGATGACCCAGGGCTGCAGGCTATAGGGGCGTGGTCTAGAGGGGAAGTGGGTGTGGCAGAGAGGGCAATCTGTTCCAAATTAGCTGGCAGGAGCGATCCTCAAGTAGAGCAGGTTATGGTTCTGTGTCCAACAGCCTTGCTAGAGAGAGACAGGTTTTGGGGGATGGGGTGAAAGAAGGGGTGAATTAACTGCTGCTGACGGTCACCTGTGTAGACACTTTGGCAGCATATAGTAGGGTCCAACACATTTGATGTCTTATGTGCTGGACTTCTGTCTCAGTTCAGCAAATGTGTATTTGGCCAGAGCTTTGATTGACATGTGCTTTCTTTTGTTCCTCTCCTGAAGTGTGCAGACTAAACCTCATTATTGTGGAAGGAGCCCTGGATCCGCCTGGTCAACAAAAATCTTTCAGACCCCCTCACTGAGAGAGCTGGCTGAGGCAGCAGTTAGGCATCCCTCCTGATGTTGGCTTGTTCCAGTTGGGAAGCCAAGCGGTGAAAGTGGCCAATTGGTTAACGAGGAGCAGTAGGGGAGGGGCTTATGTGTGTCTGTCAGACAAGGTGATTAACGGCTGCCACATGTTTGAAAGATTTTTGCCGTGTGTCTTTTGTGATCCGGGACAGTCTTTCTGTAATAATGAAGTCATTCTGATTAAACACCTAGAAGTCATTCTGATTAAACATCATAACATAGGACAGAATCCCACAGCATTCAGCTTCCTGCTTCTGACAAACTGTCGCCAAAAAAAAACAAAAAAACATTTTATTTGACGTTTTACTGGAAACGAGATGTGGATCCTTTTCTTACTGAACTATAGAACGAACAGCAGGTTTTATGGGTTAATTTTTTTTCAACACTGTTTATGGCAATAAAATGTATCATCTTACATTAAGAATGTGTTTAATTTGGGGGGGGGGGGGGTCAACAATAAAACTTGTTCTATAAGTCAGCTTCATGACTCTGTTTGAGAGAACTTTGCCAGCCTGGTTTGCCGCAGATGGTTTCTGCACTGGTCTGTCTAAGATGCGCTCAGTAACTGCAGTCTAAAGAGAGATTAACACAGGTGGGCCACAATTAATTGTTTTAATGCTGTATATAATTATCCATTATGTTCTGTCTTTATTTCTCAATACAAAGTAACATTCAGTAAAGTTGTCCTTTGTGTCTCCGTTGGGGTCTGGTCTGTAGGGTATATCGTGACCGATGCGCATCATATGATCTGCCTGTACAGGGGGAGACTTCACAGTCATGGACTCATACTATTTGTGTGCATTGCAATAAGGAACAGCAAAGATGACACTTGCTAAATTGATAATGTCATTTTAATGGATCCTTCAGGGGTAGTTATATATATATATGTTAGTGTTACGGGCATCTGGTGTACATCACAATGTATGCTCAATATCGGGACGTGGTGTGTAAAATCCAACATAGAGGAAGGTGATAAACGGCCATGAGTCCCATTAGGTATGGAATCTGATTATGAATACGAAAAGCGCGATGTTGTATCTAGACGTGTCACCAAGGCAGGATTTGTGACCAACATTGAGACCTGTGGGTCCTGCTGTGAAGCCTCATGCCGCTAGGGGCGCTCTGGAGGGCCCTCTTCCTGTTGTGGCTCGCTGCGGGACGCGAACCGGCCAACTGGTGACAAACCAGTCAAGATCAGAACAGTACGAGACCGGCGGCGGACCACGGTGCTTCTGGCTGTAGGTAAGTTTGGCCAGTTAACTAGTTAACTAGGCAAATGTTTGGTTAACATTTTGAGCTGCTGCCAGCTAACTAGCCTGTTAGCCCCGGGAACATTTCTGTCTGAGTCTGAGCAATTCAAAGAAGTTAACGAAGATGTTGCTAAGCATAAAAACAAACACTATATCTTAAAAAGTTGCCTGTGGCTGTTTTTATTACTATTTTGTTAGTGTTATTTATTAAAGACATACTTCCGGGACGATACCTGTTTACCTGCAGTTTCAGCCTATCAGAGAGCAGGATTCACCATAAACCTGATCTGTTTCAAAGACAAAGATAAAAATAATCCTTAAAAATATGTCTATCTCGTTTAAATTATGACTTGTCATGGCCACAGACACAGTTTTATTTACTGATGGTTCATAGTCTGATAGAGGCTACAGGATTAATGGGATAAATAAAGGTTTTAATATTTAACCATTTTGACGAATGTGTAGACCTACTAGACTACTATTTGACTGAGCTACTTTTTTATAAAAAGTATTTAATAGGTTGCTCTAATACTCTACTAAAGTAGAATATGACATATTTATTGATTAGCATACTATAGGTTGGAGAGATTAACTCCCATCCAAAATGTATTCGATGAATTTTCCAACAAGTACAACCTACCTGTAAGCATCCATAGACAAGATGGCCTGCTCCACTGTGGGTCTATACACTGTACATGTATCACTGTAGGTCTTAATACTGTACCTGTATCACTGTAGGTCTTAATAGTGTAACTGTATCACTGTGGGTCTATACACTGTACCTGCATCACTGTGGGTCTATACACTGTACCTGTGTCACTGTGGATCTAACACTGTGATATACATGTACATATACATGTATATATACACACATGTATATACAACAAAATATTCCAGAAAAACGCACATCAAAAATGTTTTAAATTTATTAGCATCTTAAAGAGTGAAGTAAGTAATTGACCCATCTCAGGCTGCGGTCACACATACGGAGCACATACATTAGGAGCACACTCTTAAAGGGAGTGCTCCTAATCTCAGTTTGTTACCTGTATAAAAGACACCTGTCCACAGAAGCAATCAATCAATCAGATTCCAAACTCTCCACCATGGCCAAGACCAATGAGCTGTCCATGGATGTCAGGGACAAGATTGTAGACCTACACAAGACCATTGCCAAGCAGTTTGGTGAGAAGGTGGCAACAGTTGGTGCGGTTATTCACAAATGGAGGAAACACAAAATACCTGTCAGTTGCCCTCGGTCTGGGGCTCCATGCAAGATCTCACCTTGTAAATCTTCCTTCAGCCAGGGCATTTACAGTTGGTCGTGGATGGGTATTCTAGCATGACAATGACCTCTGATTGCCAACCAGGGTTTTGCCACCAATTACTAAGTCATGTTTTGCAGCGGGGGCGAATACTTATTTCACTCATTTGATGCAAATCAAAATATAATGTTTGACATGTTTTTCTGCATTTTTTTGATGTTGGTATTCTGTCTTTCACTGTTAAACCTACTATTAAAATGATAGACATATAATTCCTTTGTCAGTGGGCAAACGTACAAAATCAGCAGGGGACCAAGTAATGCTTTCCCTCACTGTATATACTGTGTGCAGGATGTGGCTGTCCTGCTGCCATTGGCTGTGTGACTCTGTTGAGGGGGAGGGGCCAGAAGCGGGGCGTGATCAGCAGGCCAGCCAGCCAGCCTGTGAGGCCTGTAGGGGGCGCTGTGACACGCCAGCCCTGGTGAGTCACCTGACCAGCTGACCATGTGTATTTCCCCTATAGAGCACTAACACCGTCAGGGGTTCTATTCCATGTGTAGAGCAAGGCACTAACACTGTCAGGGTTAGGGGTTCTATTCCCTGTGTAGAGCAAGGCACTAACACTGTCAG
>JAODLL010004668.1:0-10993 GCA_026546735.1 Forbesichthys agassizii | reverse complement strand
TACTAAGCGCGTTCGCAGCTCATTGCTGCCTCTCATAGTCCATTGACGGCACTATTTTTTCAGATCGGAGCATAGTTCTAGGTATGTTTTTCCGAGTCGACGGTATAATTACCAAATCAACGTATTAAGTAACCGGTTACGTCGACTAATCGTCCCAGCACTAAAATAAAATACCACTCATGATCCTGTTTACAAATTCCAGCCCTTGGCTGTCTTTTTTTTCTTTACGTTCCTTATTACTAGCCTATATAGTTCACACCTAACAGGACTATGACATATTGTGGGTAGTTGTGGGCTGCAAACATAAAGCCTTGTATTACTCATGCATTTCCTCTGACGAGAACAGAGTGTTTCAACCTAAACATGGTCTCATGGGGGGGCCTTTGTAGTGAGCAGGGGGCCACTGTGTTGAGTGAAGATCACTATCTTTTTAGAGGGAAAAAGCAATACTCTGTAAAGTCAAGCGATGCTCTGCCAGCGGCAAGCTCTCACATACTCTATCAGGTCCTCCAGAATGTTGTAGACATCCTCGTCTTCGAGGCTGTCCTCTGTTGGGAATGGCCTGCAAACGGAAGAGAAGTTACATGGCACTGAATGACAAGATCACTAGGAAGACGTTATAGCACATTTAGGACAGAAAGCTCTCTGTTCCAACAGTCAAGGAATTATGAAATACGTGCTCAGCTAGTATGATTTATTATATAATGTCAAATTGGTCACGGTTAGAATGAGATACAGTTGAGTCACTGTAATCAAGGCACATAAATCCAAGGGACCCTTTTTAGCGCTATAGCTGCCTTCACCTATAACCAGACCTCAAATGTACTTATTGAATACAATAGGGTCTAGAGACGCTTCTTTGGGGATTGTTTGCAGTCATTTTAGTTTGTTATAACCAATCGGCTAATCAAACTATTTAATTCAATCAATCTAGGTTTACATTACCACGGCCACACTACCGAATCAAATACTTGTCTTAAACGTTGTCTCACTTAGCCACCCCCACTGTTCGCTGATTGGGTTACATAATGCTTAACAGTAATAGGAAATAAAAATAAAATAAGGCATATATATAAAACACAGAATATTGTAAATTACATTTTACAATAAAATGGACAACTTCGTATTGTTAAGGATCAGCTTGCCTTAAAAAGATGTGTCTTTAAATGTCACATCTCAATCACATCACATTTTAAAATAGGTCCTTAAAACTGTTCAAAGGTCTTGGCCAGAGAACCTTAGACAAGGAAGTCTGTAAATGTATGAAAGGGCTCGGCCATGCAAGGTCAAGCAATGACTAAGAATTTAAAAATAATGCTTTTTATCTTGTCTAATATTAATGGATAACCATTAACATTTGTGTTGTACTGGTGTGTGACTTACTTGAATCCACGTTGCTGTGCAACTGCTGTGTAGGATAACTTAGATAGAGTATCCAAAACCTTATAAAGACATAAAGTAAAATACATTAAAATGCTTTTTTCCACAACCATGCACACAGATGGTAATAACCTACTGTTTAACACTTAGTCATTGAGGGTCTTTGTAGGAAGTGGGTGTGATGGCAACTCACAGTTTGCAAACGTGACAGAGACCACATGCAAAAATCTTACTGGCAAATGTGTTCTGTTCACTAACTTTTCTACTTCTGAAACATGTAAAAGTACACGAACATGAGTGTAATGAGGTGCAACAAAGCAGGAAATGTCAGCCAAGCAGATTACGTATACACACCCAGGCAGTCCTGAGAACAGGAGGTCTTGATATTCGAGTTACAACCATTCGAAGCATCTTTGTTTTGTTTTGAAAGTAACATGGCATGATATTCTTCTCATACATTTTAAAGTTTTTAGGTTTACATAAATACTGATAAAATACCCAAATGTACTGTCATATCCCAATATATTGTGTGATATTGTTATATTATTGTTACGTGTGATAATGTCAAAATTGTTGAAATATAATTATTTTTATGTTATCTCCTGCAGTAATGGCAAGAAATATAGTTTTATCTTCATACAGAGCTGTATCCCTTCGGTATAAAAATCCAATGTTTAAATGTTGACATAACTTATTGAAATAAGTGAAAATTCCACGTCTCTGTCTCCAGGTCAAACCATGACACTGTGTGTGCCCATGGCCAAGCCCACAGTAATTTAGCCCAAATGTAGGTTAACTGAACTCATGCATATACTGTGGTCTAATGCTCAGCCTTTAGCTCAGGATTACAGAAGGCTGAGATTTGAGATGTTCTCTTTTGTATTTTCCAGACTAACTATTTGTTGCTCGGCTGATCAACCCTTTCCTGCACCTCAATCTAGAAAAACACGGACACACACCTTGTAAAACAGCAAGTTAACATTGCGACGCAATGTCAACTTGCTGTCGTTTGGCTAGTTTGTTTAATGGAACAAGCCCAGAACATGCCCAAGATTAAGCCCATCTTGGGCATGCTGTACATATTTGCAGGGAAACCTACTCCCCACTAGGATTATAAGAAGCAAGATTAACTGAAAGCTTCTTTAGGGCACAGCACACATAACAGTGTTCTTCATAGGAGAGCCTCTGATAAAGTCCAGTCACCATGTGTGTTTTCTCACATGTACACAGATGTTTAAGATATTAACGTAAAAGTCTTACATAACTGATTTTAGAAGACTAGCACTAGTAATATTAAATGCACTTGATATACAAGAAACCATATTGTTGGTATAGGCTGAAGTGTGCATCTCTCAGCCTTCAAATACACCCCAATGATGTTCAAACAGCCCAAACCACTCCAAGCTGTTTAGCAAACTCACTACAGGCTATGCCGGCAGTGAAGGTAGTCCGAGTTAACATGCTTTGTGCTAATATGGCTAACCATGCTTTCTCGCTAAAAGCAATTTATACATTAGCAAGGAGCATTGCAGTACAAACACTGAATAATGAGACACTTTTGTAACTTAAAACTCAAATGTAAGTTTTAACTCACATATTATTATTATTATTAGTATTAGTAGTAGTATTTTTTTATTTTATTATTATTAACATTAATTTTCTATTCACATATCCTTTTTTAATTTGTGTATATATTTTAGTTGCTTGTTAATCTTTTGATGAACAAACACCTGCGTATGTTTCCCACTGCTTGTGTGTATATTGACAATAAAAAGTATCTTATCTTAACCCTCGCACTGTCCTAAGGCATTTCAGCAGACTAGCTGCAGAGGGAGCAAACCGCGGAATGTAATATGTCCGTGTTGTGGTTGCTGCCCTCTACTGGCAAATGCACCCGGTCATTTTGACCCATAGGACAGCGCTAGGGTTAACTATCCTCTACCTCCTAATGACTTCTTATTTTGATAGTAGTTCCTTTTTTGAATGAAGTGCCCAGTGGCCATTAGCAAAACATCACCATTAACATGCTGGATCTACATTAGGCTTATTATACTTGTATACTGCATGCATCCTGCACCAAATGTATTATGTTTTAGAGAGTAGAGTCACGGAATGTTGCTGATGTGTATAAATGAATTATTGATTCATGTTGACCTTGGGAGCAGGCAGACTGACAAAAGCATCCCTGTAAGCAGTTATATTGGGCAGATCATAGCTCTGCTAATAGACAACATCATGAATTACATTTTGATGTGTCACTCATCATTTTGGCAAAATATTTCTGCTAAAATCTATAATATTTCTTAAAATATAATATTTTTTCTAATACTTAATATAATTAGAATAAAACAATAATCAATTTGTACAATTATAATTAGCTGGACATAAATTGTAAATATAATATCATCAAAAAGAAATGTATTTACCTTTCCAAAGTTCCGGACATCAAAGAGATCAAAGGGCTCAAATAGGTCACATTTCTTCATCCCAAACACATCACAGCAGGAATTCAGAAACGCTCGGATGTTCTTCAAACAAAGGAACTGCACAAGGAAATAAACATATATTGTATTAAAGTTATAGAAATTGTTCTGTCAAAAATACAGTTTACCTAATTTGAGGATTTGATTTTTCCTTGAGAACTACATCAATTATGCTTGCACGTTTTGGGTCTCAGGCATTGAAGCATAGTTTTAGACTATATTGACCAATATATTGTGTTGATGACAGTTTGAGAACTTCCTTATTTGTTGCAGCGCATGCATGTGGTAGGCTGCCGCTACATCATAGTGATTGACTCTACAGTGGCAATCTGATTTACTGCAACACAAATAATGTAACCAGGCAGGCCCTGGATACAGCATTACATGTTACGGAGAACCATAGATAGTTTTTTCAACGGCCCAATTTGTCGCCATTATAGTCGATGGCATCTTGACGGCGGCGATCGCCAGTACACTACACCACTGTTTGTACAAATCTAAAATGGCCAGGATTCTCCTTGAACAATTTGCATCCCTGCACATAGTGAAATCATATCATACATTACCAGTACTGTTCAAAAGGACATTTTCTGGTTTAAAACAAGTTAAACAATTTAATATATCAAAGTATCTATCTATTTTGTGTAGGCTACTGTATGCTTTACAAATACAAGCCTTATCCTTTTGTTGCTAGTTGTGTGCTAGTTTTACTGATGCTGTGGCTGTTCCCTACAGTTTCAGCATGTCTGGTGTGAACTTACTGCCTCCTAGGGAGACATATAAAACATGCAGGGCAGCGGCCCTCCAGGACTGGAATTGAATAGCCCTGACTTACTGCATGTAAGGGTTTTCTTCCAACCTCAGCAGAGGCAGCCCTCCCTTGCCTGAGCATTTCTGAACAAAACAATTCCAGTACGCCCCTTTTAAAGGATGTTTTATGACACATGACACAGCCAATTTGCTGATTGCAAGCCTCCTCTACAATTATACAAACCATTTGGTAAATGCTCACATGCTAGTCCAGCCGGGACATGTATGGTGTTTACATCCACATCCACATTGATAACAGTTTGGGGTTTTAAACTTTATTATAGCTTAATTAGCCTAACTGGTCCAGGAGAGGGGTATCACATGCTAATCATGATTAGCATCTTTGCATTCTTGCTGTGATCAGCTTTAGCTCGGCTACATGTTATATGATCAGTGAAATATGCGTGTTATATTCAGACCACAGCATTACCACGCTATAATTCAGTGTGAATTGCCTTCTAGTTAGGCGAGCTTTCAGTGGACAATGACTCCATTTTTTGCCCCCGCATAAATAACGCAGATGAAATACCTTTGTAGTCCTGATTGTTGGTGGTCATCCAGACTAAAACATATCATCAACGCTTTGAAATCACATTTGCTAACTGGGTTACACACACAGTATATACATACAGTACAAGCACTGTATCTGCTCAAGCAGTGACGGCAGTTAAAACAGGATATGTGTGATCTGATAGCTAATTTCTATCATTGCAGCTCATCGCAGAGACGCCCGTCATGCTTGACAACCCCCTGGGGCTGTCACAGTCTGGGAAGGAAGTGGACAGCCACGGTCTGTTTGTACTCGCTGGACTTCATAGTATAACTGCCAGAACCACCCCAAAGTCACGTCTGATCTGCTTATTACAATAAATGATAAACTCCTTAACTTTGCAATGTGAATGTGCTGCGAGGGCTTACTACTCGTCAATGATATCTGTTTCATTTAACCGCTGATAGGGGTGCTCTGCTATAATAATACTCATGTGGGCAATGTGGCATTGCCAATGCTATGTGATTATGAGTGTTATTTGCTATCATCCGATGAATTCAGAAGCCAGCGGAATGTACAGCACAGTGGCCTATATCATTAAGTCATTTATTTCTTGCTTGCTTTATACTTTCTTGATTACTTTCTGTTTTCACTCAGGGATGTACAAAGTTAACATGGGTGTCGATAATGAAATATTAAATGTATATTATTTATTACATTATATCACATCCACAAATGCATACTTCCCGTTCCATTTTTTGCAGTTACATCGAAGCCTTAGCTAGAACTACAATACACTGTGCATGTGGGAGCGACTGCTTATCAACAGAAATCACCAGGTCGCTGGTTGATTCTTTGGTGTAGCTGCTGAACCGACCGCAGATAGCAACGGAAACCAATGCTCAATTCACTTTTTCTAGTGATTCAAATTTGGAATCGGCAGCGAGAGGTCATATAAATCACTAGCGTCTCCACCAACCAGAATCTAGGGAAAGGATCCGGATTTCTTGAAAGAAAATAAACACAAAAAACTTTTTCAGAGTAGCCCATGAGTATTAAAACCGCTCATTGAACCGCTCAGCAGTGTTAGCCGTAACGTAGAAGACTACTCCCCGATGTAGTATTGGCTCAGACTGTTACAGTAGGCCTATATGGCCTATGTTATAGATATTTGAATGTGCACATTGCGCACCCCAAGCCATGCGACTTTATGCTGGCATATTTGCCACTGACACACAAGTTACAAGTTCTGCCACACCGCAATGCTGAGCAGACATTGAGGACCCAAACACACCACACGTAGGCAGGACTCGAGGTCAAAGGTTTTACTAAAGAACCGCGAGGAACACAACACACACAGGCTGCATTTGCCTACTATATAGTAGACAAGTACGGGTATTCGGATGCAGCCACAGTATTGTAATACATTAGGGCTTATAAACACAAGTAGACAAGACATGAAGACAGACCATTGGACATCAACACAGAGGGGCATGTGATACACATGAGACTTGATTACCTAAGACACAGGTGGAACTAACGAGACTAGGAAAGACAAGGCAGGGAGTGACAGAGAAGGCCTGAAACACACTGGGAACAACGTAAGTCACAGGACTGGCACTACGAGAAGGACATATTGTTACACTCGCAAGGGGACAAGGGGTCATGGGGGTCACTTGACACCGACGGTGTGACAGACCCAGCCGACAATTCTGTGATTTCAAAGTTATTTTAACTTTACAACAAAGTCTCATTCTCCAGTAGATTTGATTTACACTTTAATCGGTTATGGTCAAAATGTGCTATTCTTGTTTAGCATTATCATCTAAAAACACACACTATGCTTTGAATGTACAGAACGTTTTGAACATGAGCATATGAGCAATTAGTCCAGGGGTAGGTAAATTAGTTAAATGAATGTATTTATTTATCATTGATAGAAGAGTAAATCATGCCTATGTATGTTTACTGTTTATTTAGCAGGAATGATATGAAATGCCAACTGGATAATATGAGAGCAATAATGTTTGATACCCCTTATATTCCACAAGCCACAATCAACAACCTGATCAACTCTATGCAAAGGAGATGTGTTGCACTGCGTGAGGCAAATGGTGGTCACACCAGATACTGACTGGTTTTCGGGCCCTCCTTCTAATATAGTGAAACTGCACATTTTCGAGTGGCCGTTTATTGTGGCCATGCTAAGGCACACCTGTGCAATACTCATGCTGTCTGATCTGCATCTTGATGTACCACACCTGTGAGGTGGATGGATTATCTCGGCAAATAAGAAGTGCTCACTAACACAGACGTAGCAGATTTATGAACAATATTTGAGAGAAATAGGCCTTTTGTGTACATAGAGAAAGTATTAGATGTTTGCTCATGATGAATACGGCAAAAACAAAAGTGTTGCGTTTATAATTTTGTTCAGTGTATGTTTTCTTGGTTATTTCGTAAAATGATAATAATAGCTTAAATAGGTTAATAAATAAGTGTCAAGCGGTCAGACCGTCTAGTTTAGCTCGGAAAACAGGCGCACAATTAGGCTTAACTTTGCAAACCTTTGAAAATTAAAGCACAATCACTCAGTCTCAATCGCGTAGCCTAATATTATTGTTGATTAGTATCAATTAAAAGTCCAATGGGCTAATGGGTTACCTGGGACATCTGTGGCCTGAGGTTGATCTCCTTCAGATTGACAGTGTGAGGTCTGAGGTTATTCAACAGCTGGCAAAGCAATACCCCGTCCCGCAGAGTCTGTGCCAAGTCGAAAACATGTGCAGTATCTGCCGTGACCCGATGGTTGACTGGGAGCACATTGCAACTGATAAGCCAGAGCGTGCACTGTCTCCAATACTCCATGTTCATATAGAACTATTTCAAAAACATATAAGGCTATTCGAAAAAATATATATAAAACCAGCCCTACTTTAATCCCATTCGTAACATCGCGACATATAATGATCAAATGTACCGCTGAGACCGTTCTCCTCCCAGCTGCTGTAGACGCGTGTGTGCACTAGGCTACTGCAGCCTAGATGTCAGAGTTTAGACTGTGTTATTAACCGTTGCGCTTCAGGGGGTCTAGCGGGCTTCTGCCGAGCCCACCACACGTCAACTTCCTCTTCCTTCTTCCTCTGTAAGCTAGCGTTTACATCTACTGTAAGGTTCCATGAGTTTTGAACATGAACAACCTAAATAAATGTAGACACTATGTTGTCAGATGTAAAATAATCTACCCATCTATGCGGCCCTTCCCCACCCGCCTACACGATGAAAGCCTATTGCCAACTATTGGCATTCGTTTGGAAAATTATAAGCTTTGTGTGGTTTTAGGTTTGAGATCTAATTTTAGGTATAAGTGATTCTATTGAATGACAAAAAAAATCGTAGGCCTACCTAGGCTAACGCCATCCTGTTTGTATATCTGAAAGATATGCCCAGAAGATGACTGCTATGTAAACACGGGAAGGAAGCTGTGGAATGCCATCTCTAGCCTACCTTGTCTGAGGCCAGATGTTTCCTTGGAAACTATATCCCACTCCAATACAACACAAGCAGTGCCCATCTTTAATGGCATATTGGATGTGTTTATGATAGTCTAATGCCTACAAAACGGATATTTTTATGGATTCAAATACATGTCTGGTGTTGTGATAAATGGCACTCTTTGGGTCAAATGAAAAATTTGCATTGAGAA
Organism: Forbesichthys agassizii; assembly: GCA_026546735.1. NCBI lineage: Eukaryota > Metazoa > Chordata > Actinopteri > Percopsiformes > Amblyopsidae > Forbesichthys > Forbesichthys agassizii. The sequence continues at coordinate 2,124 of JAODLL010004668.1, read as the reverse complement.
AAATATATATTTGTAATGTGACATTACTTCAACAGAGGGCGTCCTATTTTAATTTGAGCTTGACTTGAAATTAGACTGACATTGTTTATTTGACCTATGCTATTTTCTCTTTTCACGAGGCATTTGCAAATTGTAGGAAACATAATCTAATGATGTAAACGTTTCAATACAATACATGTAGTCTAAATAACATATAGGGCTCACTCAAATTTATTAGGATGTGTTCTTAGTTTTAATTCCTGTCCATTGGCCATGTTGCCAATGTGTCATCAATGTGTTTTTTTTCATGTAGCCTACTCAAAAGCAAAAACATAGCTGTAGACTAAATTAATTACAATTATGTGAAAGACATATTAATATTAATTATAATTGTCTCCTCCCCTTTACGTCAAAATTCAGTGGGAGCGAAGAAAAACGCACACATACTAAGGTGCTGTGCCGATACTGTTCCATATAACTCCCTTTGGCTGCAACTGGGATAAAGCTGTAGCAGGAATACAGCAAAGGTTAGAGACTCTGAGATAAGGAAACGAATTAACTACAATACTCAATTGAAGTAATAAAGGGAAACAATACTCATACAGAAAAAAAGATAGAAATTAAAGTGTCGGGTGAACAGAATACAGTAGCAACATCAAATGTTATGATTTTAAAGCAAGTTCAAAGTTTAGCCACTATAGCAGTTTCCTCACAATCCGTTAGCATGTATAGGCATAGTGTAATATGTTCCTTCGATTTGCTTTTGGGTGTCGAGGAAGGAACGTATCCGGCAAGGACATTCTTTTCAGCACTACACCTTAAGAGCCAGGATGAAAAAAGCAGCTGAAGCGTCAAAACATAAACAGACCAGCCTAACTGGTGCAAACGTATGTTGCTGCTTTCACATTCGGCTTTTCCTCAAAACATACGAAGCTACCGTGATGTCGTGTGCTTTTCTCCAGATATTTTCATTTTAAAGCACCAACAGGGTGAATACAACAAATCTGATACAACGATTAGGACTACTGTACAAAGAAGTGCGCCTCGTCAGGCCTTCGTGACGAGGTAACAAGCTAGCTAGCTAGCTCTATGTTTGCTAACGATAGCCACTCATCCAAGTGTCATGATAGCGATATTTTGCTTTCGATATTAGCCATACATTTAGCGTTAATGTTCGTAAATTACTTTATAGATTAAAACCAGTTGTTGGTGACGGAGGACAGTGCACCACTTAATATATCCTAAGGAAAGAGTGGCCTGTACTCGAGTTGCTTTAATAAAGTCTCAGGTTTTTTTTATTGATTTGCGAGAGAATATTGAGCGAGAGCTTTGATTGTGGTTTAACAGGTTGTTGTGTATTTGTGCAGTGGCTTTTGTTGTCACAAATCAGATCGTGACAAAACAAAATAAGTTATTAATATCTACGGTAATTGGCACATGTCAAGCGCAGTGACCGTTCTTCTTTACAGATCTATGACAATAAGCAGTAGTATTATTTGTTTCAGGCTCTCCAACGAGGCAGGCATTTAAACGTGATGGCGGAGGCTAACGGCAGTGTTATGAACGGTGAGGGGTCAGATCGGCCTTGTAAATTATTGATTAATCTTTCAAGACCATACACGAGTAAGCTTTTATTGTGATAAGCCCTATTGTTTGAATAACTTGTGTATGTGTTGTATCCACTGTAGGTGGTTCTGAGGACAACGAGCCAGGTGAAGACAGACATGAGGAGAAAGATCTTTCTAATACCGGTAGCAAAGAGGGACAGGACCCTTTGTCCATTTGCTCAATCCCTAAAGTTGGTAACGGTTTTGCTACAGGTAATGTTAGAACATTTAAATAACCTGGCTTGCTAATATTTTTCCTGAATTTTGTGTCTTAAAGGTAGACTCATCACTTGTGTTATTGCATTGGGCCGTATTTACTCCCTTGCTCACTGTTTGTTTGTAATGCAAAATAGCTTACTGGCTTTTGGGGGAGGGGTAGAGATGACGAGCCTATGAGTTCCAGGAGTAGCTCGGGGAGTGAGGCAAAAAAAACAACAACTTTGTAACACTGGTTTCAACCAAAGGATAATGCATGGCACACATTGAGGATTGATAGTGATTTTGTTTTCAGTAGTAAGATAAAAATTAAAGACAGTCA
>JAODLL010004667.1:0-10994 GCA_026546735.1 Forbesichthys agassizii | reverse complement strand
TTTCATCACAACGGTGCGGTAAAGTGATTGCAATACCGCTCCCGCTGCTCCGATTCTCCGGCCAATCTCCCGCTCCATAGTCCCCTCACTCTCGTACAAGACCCTGAGGTACCTAAACTCCTTCACTTGGGGTAAGGACTCATTCCCTACCTGGAGTAGGCACTCCATCGGTCTCCGGCTGAGAACCATAACCTTAGATTTAGCTGTGCTAATTCTCAACCCAGCCGCTTCACACTTGAAAGAATGTGATTTGATTATTCAACTAATAATTATGGTTATTGCCTTTGGCAGACATGTTATACTTAATTTACATGTATTGCCCATTTGAAACTCACCAGCAGTTGTCCCAGCTACACACTGGATGGCAGCATACGGCTATGTCATTGTATTCCCCGATACCCAGCTGTGTTTGCAGGTCACGCAGCTAAATGCTGCACACGCACTGGACACAACCAAATTAACATTTACTGTACCTATGGGGGTGGCAATGACTGTTCCCCTTTGTTCTGTCCTGTAACTTACTATAAAACTGCAAAACCTGCCTTTGTTACCTCAGACATGTTTTAATGGAGCTTCACTTGTAACACGTTTCTCTCTTGCTGCGCACTATTGTATAATTAAAGCCTGCTTCCTGATTCAACGCTATCTTACAATGACTGGTCTGGTTATGATAGAAAATTATTCCTATCACACGGCTACGAACCGATCCATAAAGTGCTGGAGGTCACGGACCCATGATGCCATCAGGACCACATCTGCAAAAAGCAGCGATGAGATCCCCAGGCTACCAAACTGCAACCCCTCCCCACCATGACTACGCCTCTATATCCTGTCCATGAAAATCACTGACAGTATTGGTGACAAAACGCAGCCCTGGAGGAGTCCAACCATCACCTGAAACAAGTCCGACTTACTGCCGAGAATCCGTACACAGCTCTTGCTTTGGACATACAGGGATTGGATTTCCCTTAAAACGGACCCCCTCACCCCATACTTCCGTAGCACCTCTTACAGTATCTCCCAGTGGCCCCGGTCATAGGACTTCTCCAGATCCACAAAGCACATGTAGACCGGAAGGGCATACTCCCAGGCTCCCTCCAGGATCCCTGGGAGAGTAATGAGCTGGTCCGTTGTTCCACGACCAGGACGGAATCTGCATTGTTGTTCTTCAATCTGAGGTTCAACAATCGTTCGAACCCTCCTCTCTAGCACCTTGGAGTAGACTTTTTCAGGGAGGCTGAGTGGTGTGATACCCCTGTAATTGGCACACACTTTCTGGTCCCCCTTTTTGAAGAGGGTGAACCACCACTCTAATCTCCCACTCTTTTGGCAATGTTCCTGACTTCCACGCGATGTTGAAGAGGCGTGTCATCCAAGATATCCTTTCCACATCCAAAGTTTTCAGCATTTCTGGATGGATTTCATCAATCCCTGGGGCTTTTGCTACTGTGGAGTTGTTTGACTACCTCAGTGACCTTCCCAAGGGAAAATGATGATGATCCGCCTCCAGCTCTGTCTCTATCACAGAGAGCGCGTCAGTCAGATTCAGGAGTTCCTCAAAGTGTTCCCTCCACCGCCCAATTACCTCCTCAGTTGAGGTCAACAGCATCCCATCCTTGCTGTACACAGCTTGGATGCTTCCCCGCTTCCCCCTCCTGAGGTGGCGGACAGTTTTCCAGAAACACTTTCTCTATGGTTTCTCCGAAGCTCTCACACACCCGCTGCTTTGCTTCTGCTATGGCAGATGCTGCAGCCTTTCGGGCCCGTCGGTACCTTGCAACTGCCTCCAGACTGTCTTCCAGGACAACATATCCTGAAAGGCCTCCTTCTTCAGTCGGACGGCTTCCCTGAACACCGGTGTCCACCACAGTGTTCAAGGGTTACCGCCCCTTGAGGCCCCTAAAACCTTGAGAACATAGCTCTTTGCCGCAGCTTCAGCAATGGAAGCTTTGAACATTTCCCACTCAGGTTCAAGATACTGTAAAGCACTTTGGATAAAATTGCTATATAAATGCGCCCATTTGCCCATTTACCATTTTTTCACCCGAGTGTCCAAAACATGCGGCCTTAGGTCAGATGATACGATCACAAAATCGATAATCAACCTTCGGCCTAGGGTGCTCTGGTACCACGTACACTTATGAGCATCCTTATGTTCGAATAGGGTGTTTGTTATAGACAGTCTATGACTAGAAGTCTAACAACAAATGCCCGTTTGGGTTTAGATCCGGGAGGCCGTTCCTCCCAATCACACCTCTCCAGGTGTCTCCATAATTGCCTACGTGCGCGTTGAAGTCTCCCAGTAGAACTATAGAGTCCTCTACTGCACCCCATACATGACTCCATTCAGGGTCTCCAGGAAGGCCAAATACTTAAAACTGCTGCATGGTGCATATGCACAGAGTTTTCCCCCCCACAAGTCGTAGACGTAGTGAGGCGACCCTTTCATCTACCGGGGTAAACTCCAATGTAGCAGCACTAAAATGGGGGCTTGTTAGTATCCCCACACCCGCCCGACACCTCACACCCTGGGCAACTCCAGAATAGAATATAGTCCATCCCCTACGACAACGGTTCCAGAATCAAGACTGTGTGTAGAGGTAAGCCCCACCAGATCCAAATGTTAGCTCTCCACCTCCCGCACAAGTTATGGCTCCTTCCCTCACAGCGAAGTGACATTCCATGTCCCCAGAGCAAACCTCTGTCTGGTCCGTTGAGGACCCTGACCTTCACTGCCACCCATATGACAGCGCACCCGACCCACGAGTAGTGGGGTAATCTCTCCTCTCTTATGTTCTTTCATGAAGGTTCTTCTGAACCATTCTTAGTCTGGCCCCTCACCTGAGACCACTTTGCCTTGGGAAACCCTACCAGGAGCACAAGGCTCGAGACAACACAGCTCTCAGGGTCATAAAGAAACACAAACCTCTCCACCACGATTAGGTGATGATTCCCGGAGAGGGCATTATGTATATTATTATGTAAATATATGTAGTACAGCCATTGAACCTTAATCCTATAGCTACTGTATATCCAGAGAAGTTTGACTGAGCATTTGAGATGTTCTGAGCACTCCCCTTGTTTAAAGGCTGTAAGGTGCACATGGTTCACTCCAACACTTCAACGCTAAATTGTAGGATAGGTCTTCTGTACTTTCAGGTGCTATAGTCAATACAGAAGTCAACATAAAAAAAGAGTTTAAATTATAGTACTGGGCTACATAATTTGGTGGAAAGCATCCATTGTTTGATCATATCGGCTATTTGGGCCTAATCATAAAACTGATCTAGTTTATTGCAAAGGAAATGGAATAGGCTAAAACACTTTCACACACTATTACCTTTTTCTTTGTTTATATTTTATTAGTAATTATAAACTATTACAAAACTTTAGTCATAGGAGAGAATAGGGTAAGACGAGCCAGTCTGTAAGATAAGCCACCCACTATCTAGGTAACCATAAACAAATATTATGTGACCACATATTAAGGAAGTATAGTATGTTTATATAGATCACATTGGTCAACCTGTCTGATACAGTACATGGAGCGAGTAGTATGCGAACCAAAGCAAAATAAATGACTTTTGTCATGCCAAGTGAATTCATGATTTTACAAATGTTAGCAGTTTTGCACCTTAATTAAAATATATATGTTTTAGACATTGGGGATTTGGAAAAGATACTGTCGGAGGTGCTGCAGGAGTATGTGGTGAGGAGTCCATTTTAAGGGCAATCCAATCCCTGTGCGCCCAAAGCGAGAACTGTGAACGTATTCTCAGCAGTAAGTCGGATTCGTTTCAGATGAGAGATGGGCTCTGCCAGGCTGTGCTTTGTCACCAATCCTGTTTGTGATATTCATGGACAGGATATCGAGGTGTAGTTGTGGTGGGGAGAGGTTGTGGTTCGGTGGCCTGGGGATCTCATCGCTGCTTTTCAGATGATGTGGTCCTGATGACATCATCCATCTGTGACCTCCAGCACTCACTGGATTGGTTCACAGCCAAGTGTGAAGCTACTGGGATGAGGATTAGCACAGCTAAATCTGAGTCTGGTTCTCAGCCAGAAACCTATGGAGTGCCTACTCCAGGTGGGGAATGATTCCTTACTCAAATACCTCGGGGTCTTGTTCGCGTTCCACTATGGAGTGGGATATTAGCTGGATAATCAGACCAGCGAGAGCGGTATTGCATTCACTTTACTACACTGTTGTGACGAACAGAGAGCTGAGCCGGAAGGCAAAGCTCTCGACCTACCGGGCAATTTTTGTTCATACCCTCACCTATGGTCATGAATGGTGGGTCATGACCAAAAGAACAAGATCACGTGTACAAGCGGCCGAAATGGGTTTTCTCAGGAGGGTGGCTGGTGTCTCCCTTAGAGATAGGGTTAGAAGCTCAGCTATCCCTGAGGAACTCGGAATAGAGCCGCAGCTCCTTTGCGTCGAAAGGAGCCAGTGAGGTGGTATGGGCATCTGGTAAGGATGCCTCCTGGGCGCCTCCCTTGGGAGGTTAAAATAGTGTTTTCCTTTGTTAATTTGATTAATTAATGAATAATCAACATGATCTAAAAATTATTTATTTTTGTGTATTTTTTATGGTGACAATACTATTTACCACATCCCTATGCTCATCTTACCTTGGGGTAAATTGTGCCATTAGACAAAGGTTATTTGATTGTTCATTGTTTTAAAACCAGAATAATTAGATAACTTAATTTTCAAAGGTGCACAACAACCTGAGGTATATTATGTAGTAACTAAAATTTAAAACAAATACACTTTTATTTTGCAGTACAATCATCAAATATAAAAAGTGGCCCATTTTACCCCTTTCTCTCCTACATAGCCTATTGTTTTGAAGATGAGATCTAAATGTCAAAGACCACCCACCCCTTTTTAAAAGTATAAAAGTGGTAGAGGCAGACTGCCAACCAATGTGACTGTCTTGGTTATGTTAAGTGTTGTATTGATAGTGCCCCAAAAAATACATAAATTATTGCATTATCTACAACTCTTTACAATTATTATGTGAGTATAGTAGCCTAATCGTCAGTCATCGCCTATTTATCACGCACATTTATTTAATGCTATAGTCTAGCCTAATCATGAAAGACCTAAACTAGGGTAAATGCATTGTTATCGAGTGTAGGCTACAACCGATTTTGTATGCCATCTGCTATAATTAAAGTTCCTTTGCCTACAATTATAATAAGTTTGGCGGGGGAACCAATTTGGCACGACAGTTTATACAGCGGGAGGGACCATGTTGACAGCGGGCCGGGTTCGTTGTGTATGCTGAAGGAGCGGCACAGCTATGGACAAGACGGCTGTGGTGAAAGTCGGTGCCGCGGCAAGTGCCAGCGTTTGTGTTCTTTTCGGTGGGGTAGTTCTTGCCCAGTATATCGTCGCCAAGAAGAAGAGAGCTGGGAAGAAAACTAGGATCATAGAGATGGTGAGTAGGGGCCAGTAGAGTTTCTTCATGCCGCTTATACAGCCTACGCGCTATCTGCGCAGGCGCTGATGTTACCGGAATATCTGTGCTCTGTAGAGGTCATTTGTTACCTAGCTTTTAGACAATCGTCATGACAAACTGATGTCAAACATCAGAACCTATAGATATATTTGTAAGTAACTACGTGTTTTCTAGCAGAATCTGTTAATTGCACAAATTCGTTTTTTTTCAGTGGATATATGAATGATTAGCTTCCTACAATGACACTGAATTTGCAGTAGCCTATCTCAACAGGATGGCAGGGTACGTTGCGTGCGTAAAACATTTAGTTATTAGAGTTACTCCAAATATGTTAATCAATTGTTGTAAAACCACGGCTCTGGCCTTAATTTAAAATGTCGTGTCACGCTAAACAAATTATAACAAGGTTACACCAAGCGGAAACGTCCTGTGCTGAGAAATGAATAGCGCAAAAGTGCCAAAAGCTGCAGTTCCTCGAATGGTCACTAGACTGCAAAATGGAGTCAATCCCCATAGACTTCCATGTTAAAATGTCAAACTTTACAGCAAAAATAAACATGTTTACAGCCTGATTAAACGTGGTTGGTCTCCATAACCAGTTAATGACAACGGTATGGGGTGAATTTGAATACAACTACAAATATATAAGCCATGCATGTTTCCCATTATAATGAAAAGGGTAGTTACAGTCTGGTACTGTGAAGATTGTGAAAGCCAGGGCCAGCACAGCTCCATCTTCAAACCTGTCCGTTCTTGATAAAACCTATGGGTAACGTGGGTTTGTCCACTTATATGCCATCTATTGGCGACACACAGTGTATATGCTGGTCCTTCTCTACACCAGTTCTGATTGCACTTCTACCAGTTAGGCTATTTTGGCCCCACTTTAAATTGTATGTCATTTTATTATCACATCAGGAATATATAATTATATACTGTGTGTGTGTGTGTGTGTGTGTGTGTGTGTGTGTGAATATTTTGAATAATTATAATACATTAATAATAGGCCATATTGGAATTTTATTCAGCACTATCAAGTTACAAAATGGCTATTATAACTTACATGCATTTTTTATTAAATACAGACTCAGTAAGCAAAGCAAAGCTATGTTTTGTTAAACAGGAGACTACGTGTTATTGTTATTCAAAATGGCAATTTTTTTAAAAGTGTGTTAGGAGACTAAAGCCTAGTTTATACTTGACGGAGTCGCACGGCAAAAATGACATCAAATTTGTGGCCGTGACCTGGCACGTTGGCCCTGCGCGCCTGTCGCGAGCCATGGCGCACACCTCAGATTTTTTGTAATGCGAAGTGCACACTACACGATTTCAGGCCAATTTAGACCCGATTTGGTCGTGACCGACGCATTTTCAGCGTCGGGGCAGAACGTGGCTTGTCGGGAGCGACGACAGGCGTCGTTACTTCGTGTAGTGTAACATTTTCTAAGATAGGCTACGAGCCGTCTGCGACGCCTCACGACGTCCCCACAAATTTTTTTTAATTTTCTCGCCTAGTTTGACATCCCCTACGAGGTGCTCCGACATATTCCTTCATGTTAACCAATAGGATGGATGCGTATGCTACTAAATAAACGTTTACCAACTTTATAGTTCGGTACGGCTGCAGATTAGTCTATTGACAGCTAGGGCATGAGAGGTTCTGCACCACTGCTTCATTTGTGTGTGTGTGTGTGCGTGTGTGTGTGTGCGTGAGTGAGTGAGAGAGCAAGGATTGGCGAATCCCCGCTTGCACGCAATGATTAAGTATATATTTATAACTTGATCGGACCGCTGCTTGACCTTGTTTTTTTTTTTACAAATGCCTAACAGTTGGAGAGGTTCAAACCAAAGCTGCTTTGACGTTTTCCTTTATTTCTTTCTTTCTTTTTCTCTGAGCATAAAATCCCCAGCATCACACACAGCGCTTGTGTGTCCATGATTAACAAATACTTGACCGGGCGCCGCCGCAAAATATGATTGACAACTTCTTGACCCCTCCTACCCGATGACACATGATCTTGCGCCAGGTCGTGAATGACAGCATACTGTGATCGGTCGGTGTCATACGTGTAGTGTTGCCAGTCTCCCTGCCACGACACGTCAAGAATTTATCGCACAATGTTCGTCTAATCTAATCTAACATGGTAACAATCGTGAAAGACAAAAAAGTCGTGAAGTGTGTACCCGGCATAACTGCAGCGTCCGGCGCTTTGAGTCTTCGACACATAATATAATGCAGAGGCCCTGCAGAATGCGGATATAGATCGGGACAGAGCAACCATTGCGAACCACAGTTGTGAATATTTAAAGAATAGGCATTGCCTAATTATTAAAATAATTCAATTATTGTCCTACTAATATCCAGTCTGATTCAAATATAAAGACAAGAGAAACGGTTGTTAGTTAAATAACTTTTTATTTACAAACGGTGAACAACAAGAAGGATGTATGATTCTCATTTAGGTAGGATCTAAATGTGTGTATCACACTCCAACATACTCCTGGATACACTCCAAACTACGCTTTTCTTCAGCAGGTGAACAGACAGAATAGGCATGTGCTGGCTCTTTTTCAATGAAAGAAACACCAAACATCCAGTGTTCTTTGAGAAGTAATAAACTGTAACAGTTGTAGATTACACATTCTCAAAAGAAAAGATGGGAGTTCACACAACTTCCTCAACGTCCTACAAATTTTTGTATACAGTGCCACCTTTCATTTTGGGGAATATCGCTACGACACAAATTCCAGGTCGCGTGGAGTATGTAGTGTTCGAGGCGGGCGCGCCACCCAACACGGCATGTATGTTGAGGCCTTTAGGCTTCACAAAAGGAGGATGGCATGAAGCCTCACGGTACAGTTTAAACTCTGGGTCAGACGTGTGCGCATAGTTGATAAATCTTCTAAATCGCAGCCGTTGCGGTTAGAAAATTAAGTTTTATAAAATTGCGGTTATATCGCAAATGCAATTAATCTTTCAGCCCTAGTTTGTACACAACAAAACAAAGCCTAGGGTGTTACTGTTGTGACCCTTGTTAGTTACTTGTGATCCTATTTACAGAGCCACGGCTGTGTAGAATTACAAGATAATTTTTTTTAGCACACACTGAATGGTAAACTACCCGACTGCAAGGATATATATATTTGGTGAATTTGACAAATCATTTGTGACATAATTCATTATCTTACAATTCCTAACTGTAACCTAGTGACACTCCTCTGTCATAGGTGCAAATGTAGTGAATAAAGCTAGGCACATTTTCAGTCTCAAATAGTGCTGTACTCCGATAGAGAATTTGATCTGGTAAACTGGTAAAGTATTGATACAGTATAATGATTGGTGGATGACACTGCTCCCTGCTATCTTTGTCCTACTGTGAGCCAAGGTGTTCAGGAAAATAAGCACATTTTTAGCCACATCATCTTTTTTTGTTATCGTTAATCCTGGTAAACAGCATTCAGCCTAATTCAGAGACAGCAGGTTAGTGGAACACAACTAACATGGAAGACAACTAACAAACAAAAAACATTGAATACTTCTCTGTACTTTGTGACCTTTGACCCCAGTACATCATAGATGGGAGGCTGTGTCTTACTGTACTTTTAAAATAATCTGACCATTATTTAGGTCAGAGAACCCATCTGGGTTTTCAAAGGAATGTAGTGAAAATGTCAAACTGGCAATTTGCCATCAGTTGGAAAAGTTGCACTAGCAATAGTATTGGACTTTGTGTTTATCGTGTGTGATATTGATTTAGTAACACACAAACGCACATTGGCAGGGCTGGCCTCTTTAACAGGTATGTATCATCAGCTCTACATTCCTGTGCTGTCAAGTGACATACAGAGCCAAAATTCTGACATTCCCCTTTTCCTTGATTCCAGTGATTTGTGTCCATGCGGTAGGCTATGCACATTTAATTAGGTGATGCTTGAACAAAATGGAACAGACCTCTAATTAATGGAATGAGACTGTCCACGTGTTAACCCCACCATGACAACCCATTTGATGCAATATTGATGGACTTGCTTACACAATGATTCTCAGGATGCTCCATTTTCCTGGTATTGCACACCTCCTCTCTGATGTTTTCTACAGAGCTGGTGTAGGGTGTGCTGTGATGAAGGCAGGTGAGGACAAGCATATCGGTTATGTGGGTTTTAGGTGGAGACTGGGTTGGATATCTGGCCGACACACACGAGTGCTGCCTGGTTCTCTAATGTTTATGTTCACAGGCTACATGCAACTAGTCAAAGCAGATTCACAGTTTGCTACTGTAACAATTTAGTAGAGACTTTTATACAAACATTTGTACGTATAAGAGTCAAGATGGAGTCACATTGACAGCAAATATGAGCAGGCAGGTAAGTGTGCTTTTCCGATTGAGAAAAAGCCCTGTGTTGCCATTGTGCTAGTGCCTGGTTTGGGCAGCACCACTGTGAGCACTTGGTCTAGAGGTATTGCAAAAAGCTACACATTGCTGTGTATGTGTGTGTGGGGGTGGGGGTGGGGGGAGGGGGGGGGTGTGTGCACCATTTAGAGACTCTTACTAGGATGTACTGACTGTTGATCATGTTTGACCCTATAAGGCAGGAGTGGGGAGCCCTGGTCCTGTAGGACCACTGTCCTGCATGTTTTAGATACATCTCTGGTCCAACACACCTGATTCATATGAGTGGGTCGTTATCAGGCTTCTAACGACCCACTCATGAATCAGGTGTGTTGGAGCAAGGAGACATGCGGCCCTCCATGGACCAGGGCTCCCCACCCCTGCTATAAGGGTTCCACATAGTCACCAATAATAGGGAGCTAAAATACAGGAACAACATCTTCCCACCAGCGCTGTTAGATACAACACTATTTGTCTGGAAGCATTTGCATAGCGCAGTGGGTGTATGATGTGTTTACAGTATGATGGGTGTATGATGTGTTTACAGTGTGATGTAGTTGAAGTTCTGTACATTATTTGTGTGTATGATGGGTAAAATGGCAGTGCTCCTCATTACTGGTTTGTGCGTACGTGTGTTTTTACTGATGAGAGTAAGATGTTTGCAGATTGATTTTCAAGGCCCATTCTTAAAAGGTCAAAGGTCACATGGCTGTTGGCTAGGCTAGGTTAAAAACTTTCCTTCAGAGTCCCCCATTCCACTGCTATTAATGTTCCTCTAGTCTGTGTGTGTGTGTGTGTGTGTGTGTGTGTGCGCGCGCGCAGTGTGTTGCCGTGCATCAGCTGAAACTGTAGCTAGATCTTTTTGTGTGTTAGTTGGCTAGGGGTTGAGCTTATCTCTGCTAATCTATTTTGGGTGCCGCCCCCAGAGTGACCATAGATATATAAACCCGTTTGCTAGAAATTAGTTTCTTCCCTGTTGTTTTGTTTGGGATAACAGAGCCAAGGTAAGTTTCTGTGTTTGTGTGTGCAATGTGCATGTTATATATATATATGTGTATATATATATATATATGTATGTATGTATGTATGTATGTATGTATGTATGTATGTATGTATGTATGTATGTATGTAT
>JAODLL010004666.1:0-10995 GCA_026546735.1 Forbesichthys agassizii | reverse complement strand
ATTTAGCAATAATATTATGTATATAATACTATTTTCACATTATGCCACACTTAAGAATTTCCACATCGGAATGATTTGAAAGCATTTAGCAATTTGTGAAATAACAGTGCTCTGTCAATTGTGACATTAACAGCAACATCTCACAGCAAGAACTGACAAATCTGTTGCAATCCATGAGGAGGAGATGCACTGCAGTACTTCATGCAGCTGGTGGCCAGATGCTAACTGGTACTTTTGATTTTGAGCCTCCCTTCATTCAGGGACACATTATTCTATTTCTGTTAGTCACGTGTCTGTGAAATATTTTTAGTTTATGTCTTATGGTGTTGACTCTAAGTGTTCATACAAACATTTACACACATTAAGTTTACTGAAAGTAAAAACTGTTGAAAGTCAGAGGACGTTTTTTTTTGCTGAGTTTTTTATGCTGTTACACAGTGGTAAACAACACTCAAATGTCTAAACATGATATATATATTTAGTTTGAAACATTAAGACATCAACAAATATTATAAAGATGTTTAAGAAATATCAGTTTTGATGATATGGCAAAGACATTTATGTACTGCGTTGTACATAAAGATCTGAACAGATGGCTCCTGCCCGAAGCCTTGTAATACCAAGGTGAGTCACTAGCTTCCAGGCTGCAGAAGAAATGCACTGAGAGCTACTCATTCTAACATTGAAAACGTGAGAATGACTCCTGTTCTTGCCTAATAACATATCCTGCAATATAAGATTAAGGCTGCATCTCTGTACTTTGTTATCATTACCATGACAATTCTGACTATTTCCACTATGACTATATCTACTATGACAATTCTTAGACGGGCATTGTAACTAAGGTAGATGAGCTTTTGTGAAAGGTCAATTACTGGGGTAAAGTCTATGAGTAATATTACAGTATTTATATTCCGACTTGATTTCTATTCCAATTTGGGACCCATCTCATATGCTCTTCTGTCATGAAAACAACACATGTGTGTATACTTTTTGTGTGTACCTCTCTTATGGTCCACAGTATTAACAGCCTGGATTAACAGTGGGCTGTTGGATTCGTTGTATTCTATGAACACGATAAGCAGTTTGACAGCTGTCTTCACCAGGAGACGAGACTATAAAAGAGAGAAATTATCTAAGCACTACTTTGCACCACCCTCTTACAACATAATACTTTTAATACACCGTAACACATCAAAAGTTACTAGAGCTGACTCCACCCTGCTGGAGTATTCTGAATTGGGTATAGAGCACACTCACCAAGCTACCAGTTAGGGTGTACAGCCATTGAATGATGGAGTTGTGATGAATCACTCCCTCCATTCCATCAACAAACAGCATGATTTGACTCAAAGCTGCACATACACAATAACCATTTTGGAGTGTATATTGTTTTGACAGTTAAAACATTTTATTTGATAATTAATAGGATCATTAAAAGTGAAACCCTTATCTAGGTGAGCTAATGGTTATGTAAAAGCAAATTTATTTTGACACTAACCTTCTGGCTGATTGAGTACCTAGGTAGCAGCCCTTATTGCCTAGTGGGATAAGATTGCCTTGCATACCCGCATATACCATGTCTTCTCACAATAATCCACTTTTGCTTGCAATTAAATAATACAAATTAACATAACATCACTACAAGTTATTTTAAGGTATAAGCATAGCTAGCCCAGGCAGTTTCAAGAGAAACTGCCAAAAAATAATTTTGTTTAATTATTTTTCATGTAGACAATGTTAGGCTTTCATACATAGCATAGCCTTGTCTATGCTATATGTAGCCTACATTAAAATAAAATAAAATAAAATAGATTACCAACATAGGCTACTGTTAGGCCTAGCAGTACTGGTAGCAAACTAGCACATTGTTATAGGCTAATAGATAGCTACGATGACTGTTACTGCTCCCCTTGAGGGATGGTTTGTATGCAAAGAACACATTTCAATGTATGTGACAATAAAGGCACCTTTACCTTCTTTATTGAGTTCATTAACAAAAAACAAAAATCAACGTTAAAAATAAAACAGCCTACCAATATCCAACACAGATTCCACAAAGATTTTTACTTAGTTGGTTTTCGTTTTGTGCAAATAAAGAGGTTTTCCTTATTTCTGTTGTTTTACTAAGGAATTATAAATATTAGTAACTCATTTATAGATTGTGTCCGGAGTCTGGTCGCATGGGCAGCAGGGCACCCCAAACTACTGGTAAGGATGTCCCCTGGGCGCCACACCAAGGAGGTGTTCAGCTGGAAGGAGACCTCGGGAAGACCAAGGACTAGGTGGAGAGATTATATCTCCACATTGGCCTGATAATGCCTCGCGATCCCCCAGTAAGAGCTGGTTAATGTGGCTTGATAAATTGAAGTTTGGGGTCTCCTGCTGGAGCTGCTGCCCCCACGACCCGACTCCGGATATAAGCGTTAGATAGGCTTATCAATTTATGAATAGTTTACTTATAGCTGACAATTTCAAAAGGCACCTCATCCAATTGAACTGTATACAGTGAGTACCTTTATTTATACATTGCGGTTAGTATAGGCTAATAGACTTTTAGTCATATTTACAAAATATCTCTTTGCATTGTCCTAGCTCATTGTTCTCTGTGGGTGTTGAAAAAAGAATCTGGTACTTCTACACAGTCTTGGTTCTGTAAATAGGTACAGTGGCAAACAACTCACAACAATGCTCTAGGTTTTGCAATGCGTTTCTAATGTATGGGCGGAGCTTCATAGAGAGCACTTAAGAGCATTTAAGGGAGAGGCAATTTCATTTGAGTCTTATTTCACACGAGTTTTCAAGAATGACTGACCCTGCCTTTAATATCTAAACTCATTTTATTTTATTTTAAGTTTTTTAGATTGGGTTTTAATCACGAGGAGTTGGCCAGGAAATCCTATGAATTGCGGCATCGCCTCTCACACTCTGATGTCCTGGTAGAAACGGCTGGATTAAGAATTTCACCCGTTCACCCATTTTTTGGGGCATCGCCTGATGAATATGTTTCCTGCAGCTGCTGTGGTTTAGGTGTCACAGAAATCAAGTGTCTATTTAGTATAAAGGACCTCTCTGTAAATGAGGCAGCAAACTCTGTTGCAGACTTTTGCCTTGAATATAGGCAAGGAACCCTCAGACTGAAGCATGGACATGTGTATTATTACCAAGTGCAAATGCAGCTATTTGTTACTGACAAAGCATTTTGTGATTTTGTCCTTTGGACTGAAAAGGAAAGTACTTCACCTTTTGTAGAACGCGTGACACCTGATTTGTCTTTTTTTGTTACAAAGAACTTGAATGTGCTAGAGACTTTAAGAAATGTATCATTCCAGAGCTGCTTGCAAAATATTTTTCTGCTCCACAACCAGCAGCAGCATTGGCTTATCAAGGTCAACAGTGGTGCTACTGTTGTGAACCAGAAGTAGGAAACATGTTGGTCTGTGCTTCAGACTTTTGTTCAGTTAAAATGTTTCACCAAACTTGCCTTCACATGAAAATAATTCCTAAAAACTGGATTTGTCCCAGCTGCAGAAAACTAGTAAATTCCAAGAAAAAACTAAACATAAAAGTGGTTTGAAGAGGAGTTAATGGTTGAAATGTGTTTCCTTCTCATACCAATTAACATTTTGCACTGTATATTTATAATTGAGTGTGTTAACATGCCTAAACATCTATATTATATAATACTGGGGCTTCTCGGGTTTGGCAAAAATATATTCTGTTTTGAAATACATGATCATTAATATACTGTGAAAATAATTTATTAGAAGAGAACACTTAAAATGCTTTTGACCCTAGCCGACTTAATGTCTCAAACTTGCAGAGAGGTTGCAGTTGTCTGGACTACATATCTTTTAGCTATACACATGGCATCTTCACAATAAAATCATAAATCAATTAAAGGGTACAACAGATTCAGAGACATTTGTAAGAACACAACATCCTTTTACAATTTTGTCAAGGTATGCCACATAATTTTCTCTGTCAATATCAGTGAAACCTATGGCGACAGTGCTTTGCAAAACAGTGTATTTTTGACGGAGAACTCCAATGACTCTTTTAATGTGAATCCTAAGCGATGCTAAGCATCTGGTGTTCTCCAAGTCTACAGGATATAACTGTTTCTTGCCATGAGTGAATGCTGGAATCTTGAATTCAGCTTGGTAAGAATTGATTGACTCTCTGAGATTGAATCCTCTGTCTGCTAAAACTAGGTCCCCTGGGAGAAAATTAAACAAAAAATTACTTTGCTCTGATAAACTTATCCATTGGAAATGAAACAAATGGAACCTTGTGGGCAAATAGCAATTAAATATTTCAATGTATGGTGTGACTTGTATGTTGAATAACACTGAGCACTTGCTAATAAGTTACTTGGTTTCTCAGTAAGTATTTCAAAACAGTCAATAATACAAACAGTCTTTTCAAAATGACTGTTCCTAAATGCATATGAAAGAGATTTTCTTATTGATTCCCTGTCAGGCCATATAACTCAATTTGGCCCTAGTCTACATTACATTACACTAACACAGTGTTTAAAAAGATTTGAACCAGTGGTTGAATCGATGCCAAAATAATTTGACAAAAAGTCAAAAGACAAATTCATTCTAAGCTTATTTAAAGTTAGCATATACTGCTGAAATAAAGTTAGGCTAGACTTCGGTTTGAGATATGGAGCTATAACATTAAAAACTGCCATGAGTAGTGAATATTTTGGTAAACCAGTGAGAATATTAACTTTTTTTTTATCATAGATTCATCTCATTAAGTCCAGTTCTATTCATTTTTTCCTTTAACAACAACATATTTTCAGTCCTCAGAGCCTGGCATTCTAACTCAAGAGGTTGAATGTGTTTCTTACAGTTTTGACTGCAACATGGTGGACTTGTTAGATCTTCATCCTCATCAGGAATACTGGGTTTTTTGTGTTCATGTTCTGTGTGGGGTGGTTCCTCTGTGAGAATATCCCCTGCAGTAAGAAGCTTGTTTTGTCTTGGTGTATTGTCTTGAGGGCAAACCATTTAGAAATGATTACCGGTACTGCTGCAGATGAATTCTTTGCTTGCTCTTGCTCTCTTCTTTGACGTTTGCCATTTAACTGCAATTTTCTTCTCCTCTTCTCCGGTGATGGTATATGATTGAAAATTGATGGGACGTAGTTGGGTGACAGTGGGTTATCACTATTTTTTCCTGAATAAATACACGTGTAGTTACAGGTTTAATTGTTATAGCAGAAGGTACCGGTACCAGTACACTACAAAGTCAGCAACGGTCCCTGTACAGTATGGTAGCTTTAGTTAACCCCACAAAATCCACAACATTTTCATAGGCCATTTAGTATTATGCAATTGTCAGAAACCATATAAGACAGTTACCGGTACCGCAAATAAATATTACACTTATGTTAAAAAGCATTATATTTATTGTGTACATTACCTGATATAAAGTGGACACTACACAAATGGAATCCGTTACTTGTAGGATCCCATCACTCCGTTTTCTTCTGGTCGTTTCGAGCTCGTTTTATGGCATTAATCCATTTATTGTGTCTTTCCGGATCTTTGGGAATTGGATAAAAAGCTTGTCTTTTAACTGTACCGCAATTTTTTTGGCATCCCGGCGCACAACAACTATCTACCATGTCAAATAAAGGTGTACAGGTATATAAATATACACTGCAGGTAAAGGACGACTTCAACGTTGCACTTTCCTGCCAAAATGGCGGTGTTTAGATTATACTGTTGCATGCCAGGATTGCGTGACGTTAACTACCGGAACTCTATATATGAGGTACTAATATTTAGAATTCCTTAGTAAAACAACAGCAATAAAGGAAACCTCTATATTTGCACATAACAAAAAACAACTTAGTACAAATCTTACTCAAACTCAAATTATCTTCAGTATAACTGGATATTGTTTTATTTTTAATATTGATATTTTTTGTTAATGAACTGAATAAGCGGGTGAAGATGGATGAATGGTGCATTCTGCCTGAATTAGTGTATAAAACACAATGTAAAGAAAAAGTTGTATAACTTGTTTATATTGTTGGTACAGCCAGCCATGGCCCAGATTAAACCTGAGCTCATCGTTCTTGTCTGAGCATCGACCGGACATGAATAAGATTACTGGATGTCATGGCGGCAAACATAAAGTAGGTCGCTCAGGAAAAAGTTGGATAGCATTGAAGGGAGAGATGTTTTTGTTTTATTCAAGTTTAAATATCAACATTCTTTCTCCAGAATCCCTGACTCCACCTTCAATGACTTAAACATTAGTACTTAAAAATCAGTTCTATTGTGGTTTTTCTGTACCTCGCAGGATGTAGTTCTGGTAATTGTGATCAGCTTCTGCGCCAACTTTTATGAAACATGTCAAACCTTCTGAAGCCACGAATTCTGGAACCAGGTCTTTGTCATCCTGGAGACAGGAATTACAGTCAGTCCACAGACATGGGGCTTTTTTGTTTAACTTTATATTACAGTTAAAACATTAACAAAAAACTACAAACAGACATAAAAGTAACAAAAAACATACAGGTGCACAGGGTATGTTAGGTACATACAGTGTATTACTTTAGTTAGGGAGGGAGGTATACTCAAATTTGGTGGCCATAGCTTGTGTAGTCAAGTTACAGTGAGGGACATTTTTTTTTTACCCTTTGCTGATTTTGTATATTTGCCCACTGACAAATAAATAATATGTATATCATTTTAATGGTAGGTTTATTTGAACAGTGAAAGATAGAACAACAAAAAAATCTAGAAAAACTTAATGAGTGAAATAAATATTTGACCCCGCTGCAAAACTTGAGTTAGTACTTAGTGGAAAAATCTTTGTTGGCAATCCAGAGGTCATACGGTTCTTGTAGTTGCCAGGTTTGCACGCATCCCAGGTGGGATTTTTTCCCACTCCTTTTTGCAGATCTTCTCTAAGTCTAAGGTTTTGAGACTGATAGTTGGCATCTCGAACCTTCAGGTCCCTACACAGATTTTCTATGGGATTAAGGTCTGGAGAATGGCTATGCCACTCCAGAACCTTAATGTGCTTCTTCTTAAGACACTCCTTTGTTGCCTTGGCTGTGTGTTTGGGATCACTGTCATGATGGAATTCTCACCCACGACCCATTTTCAATGCCCTGGCTTAAGGAATGAGGTTCTCATTCAGATGTTCATTGACAAACTTCAGATGGGTCATGTTTCTTGAGCAGGGAAACCTTACGGGCGCTGCATGATGTCCTTCACGGCATAGAGGTTACCAATTGTTTTCTTGGTGACCATGGTCCCTGCTGCCTTGAGATCATTGACAAGATCCTCCCGTGTAGTTCTGGGGTGATTCCTCACTGTTCTCATGACCATTGACACTCCACGAGATAAGATCTTGCATAGAGCCCCAGACCAAGGAAGATTGACAGTTCTTTTGCGTTTCCTCCATTTGTGAATTGTTGATATGCTTGGTGTTTGATAACAGATATATTCCAAAGCAAATAATTGCACATTTCTAAAATAATAGTTCTGAAATATCAGAGAGATGTAGAACTACGAAATGCTTTTGAGAGCTACAGTAGCTTATTCACAATATAATTCCACCAGTCTCAATGAATGAAAAGCGTAGGTTAGTCTACAGGAACAATAATGTCCTTACCTAACAGGGTAAGTAAATTGCCTAAATAGTTTTATTTTAAGATAATGTTGAGTTATCCTATAGGTCCTTAAGTTTTCATTATTTTTGCTTGCTTTAGACATTTATTTAGCGCGCCAGGATTTGTCTCAAATCGATTTGGATCTCATAATCGCACAACAGGAAACTTTCCTGAACTATACAGTAAGGCTGAACGATTAATCGTTTTTAAACTGAAATTGCGATTTGAAAAAATGCAATTCGCAAGGATTTATATGATATAGGATATATATACATCTGACCCAGTTTTTTTGTAGTGTCAATGGTTGTATTTGCATGCCACCTTCCTTGTTTGACAAAAATTCTAACTAACCAGTGCGGTGCTCCTCATGCTCTGAAATTCAAGACGACTATATTTCTATGGTACATACACGCCCACCAACAACATGTGAAACACAAAAACACATTTGTGGGAGTTCTGCTGAAAAATTACCTCCGCTGAGCTAAAAGCAACGTCGGAAAAGGTAGGGTAAGAAAAGCAAAGACTGGTGAACGGACACCGCACCTAGGCCTACTGTAGTACCTGCGGTAGTGGTTGTTTCTGAAGACGTTGGCGACAGGGACCCTATTAGCACGCTTGTGCATGGCCGTCCAAGATGTGCAACTATGCTATTGTACAAACCAAATCAACGTCCTGGGTGACAGAAACTTTACCAAGGCAGCCAGCATCTGGTTCACAAGAGGCATTGTTTTAAAAAAAAGTAAGACACATAGCATCTATGGCCTCTTTGTCTCTATTACTGAGATGAACAATGTTATGCCAAATGCTAATGGTGAATGAAACTCGGTACTGTTGTCGAACATGCTTCATGGCAATGAGAAGGTTTACAATCTCAGGCAGAGCTAAATTGGAGCTAGATCATGTCCATGTTATGTGTGTATGTGTTATCTTTGTAAATATGAGCATGAATAACCAAATTTAGTTTCAATCGATTGGCCGATCAACCATAAGTGGCATACAACAATAAGAACAGCGCCCATAAAGGTGCACAGGATCAAACATTTGGGAAAGGGAAGGCTAATGAGAATACACATAGTGCCTGCCAGAGGCGTTTTTAAAATTTGAAGAGATCAGAGGCTTAGCCCAGACACAAACCCACCGAACCTCAAGTGCAAAATAGGCCTATATCTTTATGCAACATCTGCACAATCCAACTGATCAATTTTTGATAAAGCACTGTTTTGTTTCAGTAACAACTGTATCTATCTTCTGCTGATTCATACCATACTATTTGCTCCATCTTTCCTTGTTTCTCCGTCATATTGTATACTATTTGTTGCCCGTCAGTCATTCCTGGTGTCTTCATCTAAGTCTATTTGTTGTCTGTCTCTTGTTTTTCCTGGTGTTTCCATGACATTGTAGGCACTATGCTGTCTGTCTGTTTTTCCTTTTTTGTTTTTCTCTTTCCTTGTTTGTTCATCATATAGTTGTAGTCTTTCCTGGTCATTCATCATTTCTAGCTATAATATCTCTAGCTCTAGTACTGTATATTTAGCCTAATTGACTGATGCAGAGTTAATTGTAATTATTTAATGGTGAAAATAACTTACTTGCCAATAATTTATAAATGTTTATGAACACATTTTTTCACTAAAATGAAACTAATAATAGATTTTAACTAAACTTTTTTGTTGTGTGTGTAACCTACAGCCTACACTAAGCAGGAATTACGAAGCTATTGCTGTGGTTTATTTTATGATGTAAGAAATATAGTTATTACGTGTAGCCCTTTACACACAAATAGGCATAGGCTAAATGCATAATGTACGTACTTTAACTGTTGTTATGCTGAGCACAAACCTCTAGCCGCTTATGTATGTCTGTTGAGTAGTAGATGACAATTTGACCTTCTGGCAGTTGGCACCCTCTCTCAAACTCATCCACAGCTACAATCCTGTGCTCTTTCTTTGTTTATTTCTAAAGAAGTTACAATGTAACGTTTTCCCTGCTTACGTGCGGTATACGCTTGAACGTATACCGCACAATCACCCATCCATCCATCCATCTTCTCCTGCTTATTCGGAGTCGGTCGCAGGGGCAGCAGCTCCAGCAAGGGACCCCAAACTTCCCTTTCCCGATCCACATTAGCAAGCTCTGACTGGGAAATCCAGAGACATGGACTGTAAATAAACCCGCCCAAGCCAATTTTTGCCTGCAAACTATCATTACAAATAGCTCTTAGTCTTAGGTGCTTCTTTAGCTGTGTGTGTGTGTGGGCGTTAGGGTAGGAGACGGAGTCGTATTAAGTACAATTTTTCTTATCATTACAAGATACACAATGTCAAGTAGACTTCTGTATAATCACACAACTATGCCGTTATGCTAAATAATTGAGAGTACAGATGTATTATTGCAATTCGATCAAAAGATAGTACAAAAATATACAGGGCTAATGACACAGTGCCTGCTAAATCACAAATTTCACTGTATAACAATAACAGGCTGTGTATACCTGTTTGCACAATCTCTAACAGGCAAGCAAAGTTCCAAAATGTAATGTTAGAGAGCTTAAACACTTTAAGGTTACTGAAAATAATAATCTAATTATTTTGATTCATTATTTTAGGAATGCTGAAATGCAATTTAGGTGTGCTTGAGCACATCAAATACATTTTCTAAAATTCCCAATGTGCACAGACTGTTGTTGCATGTCTTAAAATGCAATGGTAACACTAGAATAATGGTACATGAATTATCATGAATTCATGCATGAATTATTGCATGATTTGTGCATTACTTGCATTAATGTCTCATAAATCATCAAGAACTAGCATCAAAGTATTTCATGCATGACCTCATGCCTTTATTAAAGCATTAACTAAGGTAAGCACATCATCGTGAGTTACGATTTAATAAGCATGACCATGATGATGTGGAACTTCATAATTTGGTATTGTTTAGCCCCATAAGTGGGTTCAATTCAACACCTTATGGTGCAGGGTATAGGCAGAAATTGCTTTGCCCATGGTGTGCGTGCAGCCCTGGACATAACAAGGCATGTGCGCTCTCTCTGTATGGTGGTGCGTGAGTGTAAAAATGGAACTCACGGCTATGACCTTGTGCGAGGGCCCTCAAACTCTTTGCACTAACTTCCTGCCCTGCAAGCCTCCCGTCCACAGGCAAACAGCTCCACAGTGGGCGTTGGGCTGTGTGAGGCATGTGCACAAACCTTTTAGATACAACATCGCCTAGGCCTACAATTTTCATAGTCAGAAAATAAATGGACTTTGTTTTTCCATCCATCCATCCATCCATCCATCTTCATCCGCTTATCCAGAGTCGGGTCGCGGGGGCAGCAGCTCCAGCAGGGG
>JAODLL010004665.1:0-10995 GCA_026546735.1 Forbesichthys agassizii | reverse complement strand
CCCCTGCTGGAGCTGCTGCCCCCGCGACCCGACTCTGGATAAGCGGATGAAGATGGATGGATGGATGGATGGATGGACGTATAGTGCGTTTCCCTAAAATCTCTGACTCCACCTTTAACACTTCCTCAGTGAAACATTTCATAAACAGCAATACATTCAAATCCATGACATTTATGGCAAGTTGCTTATAATAAACAACAGAATGGTGTGACGGAACAAATAAAAGTACATCAGTTCCAGTTGTATGTCTGAAACATTTATCAAATAACTGATTAAGCAAAATGTCTTTCTCACAGGTATTAATATATTTTAACATTTTGCATTAGACAAGCGATCACTATCTCTGGTGTGTTTATTCAAACAGTCAAATACAGACACCCCAGCAGATGAGCTCTCCTGACTGGTCGTCGTGGACACCCACAACGTGCATAAAACACAATAACTTCTTTCAGTCCCTTACTGAGGAGGGGTTGTTGCCAAATAAGCAGCGGTACAACTCAGTCCGTGCCTCGTCGTTCACGGGACTGTGATCAACGGGAGCCATGAAGCTCACCAGCTTGCTGTGGACGTTGAAGCGAACCTTGCGGCCCTTGCTGGCCTTGGTGTCCACCTTCTTCTTAATCCTGCTGCGCAGTTTTTGGATGGCCAGCCACTGCCTGCCCATGGCCACCTGATCGTTGGGGTCCGCCGCGCTCGTCTTGCGTTCGATCAGCTCCCTGAGGAGCTGGTGGTAAAAGTCGTCGTCGTCGAAAACGTCCTCGTCCAGGTCTTTGAGGTGCGCGTTGGCCTTCGCGAGCGGCGCAGTCTCTTCCCCCCTACCGTCCTCTATGGTGGTGGTGGCGGTGGTGGGGGCGGGGGCGGAAGCCTCTCGCTTTCCCAGGACCCTGTAGTCCGACCGCCGGGTCTGCGTGCGCCGCACCAGCCTCTCGTTGTCCATGAGGACCTGCTCCACCTGCGTCAGGATGCTCCGGTCGAACGCCGTGAAGCCCTTGCTGCCCTTGCCGCCGCCGGCCAGCCTGGTCTTGTCGTGCCACTTCTGCAGCGTGGCGTCGCGGTACGGCTGGAAAGCAGCGAAGCGTTTGGCCATGACGTCCGGGTACTCCGCCATCTCCAGTTTCCTTTTGGGCGGCCCAGCCTCCAGCTCCTCCTCCTCACTTATATATTCGTTGTCGTCGCCGCCACGCGTCTCGGCTCCCCAGGTCTTGCCCAGCGCGATGGATCTCGTTTCTGGATTCTGGAAGAGCAGCTGGTCTTGGAGCTCCAGCAAGGATCTCTGGAGGGCCTTTATGGCTTTGTGGCTGTTCTTCAGAGCGCCCGCAAACTCTGCGCCACCTCTCTTCTTGAACTCTGGGTACGTTTCTGGTTGTGGAAGCTGATTGGCGGTCACAAGTGCCCTCTGGAGTTTGATTCGTCCCTCAAGAACCTGGTCCCACAAAGCCAGCTGATCCTTCACAGCCTTGCCTTTCTCTACTTGACCGTCAACTTTCTCTTTGGAGAAAGTCCTCATTGTCTCTTGATTTTCTTCTTCATCATCCTCATCCTCATCATCCATCTCATCTACCTCTGAGCCTTCATCGTCATCACTTTCGTCCTCTTCACTCTCTCCCAAATCATCCATACCATCTGTCAACTTGTGGAGGTCTATTTCTGTGGGATGTTCTGTGATGATGTTGGCACCCTTCATCTTAGACACCAGAGTTTTAACCTGAGCAGCATCCTTGAGCAGCACACCCTGTTCCTCTTCCTCCGTCTCATCTTCCTCGCCGTCTTCATCTTCAACCTCGTCACCAGATTCAAGCATGCCATCTTCTTCACTATCTCCAGCTTCTTCTTCGTCTTCGTCTTCTTCTTCGTCATCATCATCATCGACGTCGTCATCATCTTCTGATTCACCAATATCCTCCAGCAACTGTTTACGGGAGACTGGCTTTCCTAGGTATCGGCCGTCTGTCTCTGAAAGCAATGATGTGTTGCGCTTCCTCAAAGCACTGACGCCAACTGCTTCCCCATCGTCATCCTCATCAAACTCTATGATTTTGGCTTTTGTTTCTTCATCTTGGTCATCCTCTGGATCGGCGTATTTGGGTAAAGGATTTAGTAAATCCTCTAATTGTTGTGAGATCGAACCGGCCATCGTTTACCATTGACCACGAGTTTGCGCTTCTGTGCGACAGATTATGACATCATTACATTGCGACTTGAACAACTTGCTTCCAATGCGCATGCGCACGTGAGCACCATTGAGGTGAATGGATGCCGAGTGTTAGCAAACGTTTGCTTTGCTCACCTAGGCTTCACAAAGATCGTTCCGTTCTGAAGAACCAAAATGTCAACAAGTGACTTTTATTTGAGATATTATGTCGGGCACAAAGGAAAGTTTGGACACGAGTTCCTTGAATTTGAGTTTCGGCCTGATGGTGAGTTAGGCGGCAAGTTCGATGTTGTAGCTTTCTTGTTTGCTAGCCATTAGCTTAGCTAGCAGTGGCTCATTAGGCCACATTGCATTAGAGTTGTTTGGTATGCTCAAACTTATTTTTGTTTAAACTACGCGAAAAGACGAAATTTCTAATTTTCAGTGTAAAGAAGAACACTAGGACCAGCCCACGGATGGTCAAATAAAAAACAAGCATCTACAATTCCAATGCGGACCTTATCATGCGCATGTACCGTAGCGTTATACGGCGTTAGCGAGGGGTGCTATCTGCTCAAGCTAGTAGCAACGCGAATGTGTGATGGATATTTTACTGTGTTTTTTATTTAATTTATTTTTCAACAACTTGCAGGCAAGCTGCGGTATGCGAACAACAGCAATTACAAGAACGACGTCATGATCAGAAAAGAGGTATGCATTGCAGTTTACTACATTACTGAGTAGACACATTCGAATATATTGCAGATGCACTTCGCTTGCAAGTCTATATAATTTAGCCTATGTTACATCATGTATATTTTTCCTTTTTGTTTTCTGTCTTATTTTCACTGGTGTAGGCCTATGTACACAAGAGTGTTATGGAGGAACTAAAGAGGATCATTGACGACAGTGAAATCACAAAAGAAGACGATGCACTTTGGCCGCCTCCTGATAGAGTTGGCAGACAGGTTTGTAGGCTGCCTTGTTCTCACTTTTGGAGTTTACTGCAGTGTTTTTACCAGTTTACACCAAATTTTACCTGTTAAAACAATATTGCACTTTTATTATTGATCTCCAATATGCAATGAATTCAATTCAAACTCCAATAGGCACCAAAAAGTTCTGTTTAATGTTTCCAGATTCCAAATAGAGTAACATTTCTAACAAACGTCAGTTGTATTACTTTAAATCGGCATGGCTTAGTATTGTTGGCTGGAGTAGATGGTGAATGTTTAATACAGAATTACTCTCTAAACACTCTTTCACCACATTTTACAGGAGCTGGAGATTGTAATTGGAGATGAGCACATTTCATTCACAACCTCCAAGATCGGTTCCTTGATTGATGTCAACCAGTCAAAGTAAGTATTATTTCACAATGGCGGTGGGGTTGATTATGTGATCTGTGCGCTGGGCTTAACCTATTGTATTTGTTTAGGGATCCGGAAGGCCTTCGCGTGTTTTACTACCTGGTTCAAGATCTGAAATGTCTCGTCTTCAGTCTTATTGGGCTACACTTTAAGATCAAGCCCATCTAGGTTTTGGATTTTAGTTTTCTTTTCTTTTTTTTTGCTTTGTTGTACTACAGCCTTTGTACATGTGATGTTTTTTGACTTTTTTATTTTAAATAAAGAATGAAAAAAAACGGAACTTAATACATTTATGATAAAGTACGATCTCTCAGCTTCAGTGTTGGGGGAGAAAGATGGACTCAAAGGACTTATAATACAGTCAAGTGGAGGCCACAATAGATGTAAATTTAAAAATGCTAATCTTAAGTTATTTTACATTGTGTAATTGTTAGATGGATAGTTCACAGGAGTTTATATTTGGAGTAGACACTTAATTCACAGCCTGTGATTCCTGATTAACAGCCAGTCCAGACTACACTGGTGGCTTGGTCAAGTAGGTCTGTACACTGGACATAACTTCAAATACTTTTAGCGGTCTGGGTGTGTTTAGTATAAAGGTTATCAGGGCATGTAATGAAAATGCAGAAAAACTAACTTCATTTCAGGAGAAAGCCAGATTACAACAAACATCCTAAAATGTTAATGTATCATGGTAGTGAAGGCTTAAACAGTGAAAATACTTTCAAAGCATTTTATTATAAAATCTGGATTCAAAAAATGAACACCCTTTAACAAGAACAAACAAAATCAAATACTCTGATGCATTTCAAGATGCATGATTCAAAGTATGAATTATGCCCATTTGTGAGGTACTGTTGGTCACTTGCTCTGTACTTAATACTTAAGTGTTCAAACCTAGTTTAAATTACTTCTTGTACATATTTAATATTTTCTCCACACTGCCAGTTTTTAATCAACAATACATTTAACCCATTCATTGCCTTTTTGTTCAACATTTACCATAAAGTTATATTCGGTCATTTACCAGACGCTTTTATCCCAAGCTTTTGAATACAACTTTGAAAGGGGCAGATGAGTCTTAAAGCACCTTACTTGAGCAAGACCATGCTTGTTGGGCTCAAACCTACGCCCTGGACTATCCTGCCCCACATGACAGATCTACATGAAAAGACAGTCTATAAAAGGTACTGTAGAGCTGCGCTACATACATTTCACAGTACACGATGAAAACTGGATTTTTTTTGCCGTGGTGACCAGATGTTGGTCCTCTTAGCCGATAGACTTTCCCTCCAACACGGCGAAGATGTCCTCTAGGGACTTGTGGACGCAGCGCACGAACTCGTGCACGTCGCGCGCCGGGTAGCTGGACACGTTGCAGCCAATCCAGTCGTCGTGGACACCGTAGCCCACGCCAAAACCGTCGGGTACGACTGGAGCAAAGCCCCCCAGGCTGACGGCAGGGCTGGTCAGGGTGCTGGTGGAGAGGACGTTGTGGTTGATAGCCGCGTACGCTGGGTCCTTGTACAAGGCGGGCGGCTCCTGGCCCGCGGAGCTAGCCAGGTAGCGCAGGGCAAACAGGTGCCGGTCAAAACCCTGGCCTGGTGAGAGAAACAAGATCACCTACTGTGCTGCAAATGTCACCAGTGTGTAATGTAGTAATAAGATAACAATGAGAAGAACATGAGCGAACTCCGAAACTAGAAGTATTACTTTGCATTTGGCTTCACAGATTAGTAAAGGAATATCTCAGTAACATCACAATAAAGACATTAATAAATAAATGCCAAACACCTGGTTCTGTTGAGTGATGTTTTACAAATGTAACCAAGTTATTGCATTCGTAAGAAAGACATTTTGCAGGTGTTCTTTTGTTATTGTAGCAGCTATGTTATGTGTTTCAGTGTCCACTAGTGGTAGAAACACATCACTGCATGCGTAGAAAATAGAACAGGCTATAGGCACACTCACCCATAGCTGCCTCCTTGGTGAGTTGGCCGTGATACTTTGAGCACTCGCTCAGCATAGCTAGCAGTTGCTCGACGCTGTGCTGTCCCGGCTGGCGGACGAATGCGTGCGCGCAGCGTTTTGTGTGCACGGTCGCCGGCCTGATGGTTTCTGTGCGGCCATGTTTGAAGGCCGCGGTGCTGCAGGACTCGTACGTGGCCACGGTCTTCCCATACTGCCTCAGGAAGGCCATCTGGAAGGCCAGCTGGGCCACAGCGTCGGGGCTCAGCTTCTTCTTCTTCAGCTGCTCTTTCCCTCCTTTTTTAAACTGCATGGCGTCGATGGCGAGCCGCGACGTGGCCAGGCGGATGCTGTCCCTGGCGCGGGCCACGCCCTCCTCCAGCTCCGCGTCCAGGCGAAAGTGGAGCCGGCGCACCGCGGTAGCCGAGTCCACCGGCGCGGGCGCAGCGCCGGGGTGCACCAACGGCCGCTCCGTGGTGTCGCGGAAGACCTCGTTCTGGAAGCGCAGCACGGCCACACCGTCACCCCAGGAGTGCTCGAAGTTTATGGCCGTCTGCCCGTCGCGGCTCAGCACCACACTGAACGACTTGTCGAACCAGCGGTTGCAGCAGTCGCCGTGCAGCATGTTGTGGGAGGCGTGGACGGGGTCCCGCAGGGTCTCCTCGTCCAGGCAGAGGCAGAAGAGGGCGTTGTCCACCGCCTGCAGCGCCTCGCCGTTGCCCGCGGCGACCAGCTTGTCCCTCAGCCCCGCCCAAACGTCCCTGTTCTCGCTGGTCAGCACCCCGACAGGGAAGGCGGGTGCCAGGGTGTCGTCGGCCAGGACGTACCCCAGGTGGGCCTGAATCTCCGCCGGCGCGACCAGGTTCCCGTCGCCGTCGACGACATCAAACGCATACATGTGGCCCCGCCGCATCACGAGCAGGTGGCGCCCCCTCTGGTCGGTGAAGAGCTGATCGCGACCCTCCTTGGGGATGCGCGTGGAGTTGAAGAGGCGGAAGTACTGCGACATGTCCAGCGGGTAGGCGTTGACCATGTAGGCGCCGTACCAGGACAGCGAGGGCGGCACCCAGCGGATCAGGCTCTTGAAGCGGTCCGTGTCGCTCCGGGCCGGGTCCAGGTGGAACACCTCGGGCTCCAGCAGGCCGGCCCGCAGCGTCTTCATGAAGCGCACGGCGGAGCACACCATGTTGGTGGCGCGCACCAGCTGGTCGTTGTACTCTGGCCTGGGGTCGGGGGTGAACGACATGAAGGGGTTGAAGTTGAGCACCACGGAGTCCCGTGCCGACAGGTACATGTCAAACCATGGCCCTGGAGGATGGGGGGGACAGAGAAGAGGGAAGAGGGCAATCAGTAGTCTGCATTGTTGTCACGTCACATTTTGGTATCGCCTCAGGTCGCTTGGAAACGCGACAAAACAGGTATTAGAAAAGGTACCAGGTACTATCCCAACCTTTACCCCATGGAAAAGCACAACAGTTTAGTTGAGCTGGTACCAGGCAGTGGTCCCTTCTTAAGGTTTCTTCCATTTCACCCACATAGTTTTCATGGTTTTCCTTGGCCGAGTGGGGGGTGGAGCAGGTTATGGGGTCATTATTTTCCATGTGAAAATTGGGCTTGTGCAGCCCTTTGAGACCATAACAGTTAATCACATTCTTCAATAAAACAATGATATATATATACGGTATATATATTTTAAATGCCCCTGGCTCAAAGTGCTACACATTTACACATTTAAGATACGATGTATTTACTGAAGAATGTTATTAACACTATCAAATAGCTCTTAGAATCTACGCATAATTTTTTTCTGGACATAGAATTATATACGTTTAACTAATATATCTGGTGCTGACCATCAAGCCTAGCAATGATTTGCGCACATCTTTGGTGTACACAAATACAATAAAGGCTTCAAATGTTGGCAGTTGAAAACCCCATTCACCTGAAATATAGCTGGTGTGTTTATTCTTCTTATCCTGAGCGACTAGTTCCTGGTGTAGCTGTTTCCCTACACCTATCAGGAAATCTTGGGCCAATTTCTCTGTGGTCCTGTAAAGCAAATGATTGTGAACTACTTGTGATGTTAAACACCGTTGAGTGCAATAACACCTATATTATGTACCAACCCAAATTGGTCATCATCCAAAAGTGGCTTCTGGGCTGCTAGATATCTTGTGATTGTATCTTCAAGCTTTGGTATGGGTAGCCTGAGCAAGAAAAAGAATCACAAATCAGAGGAATGAAACAGTTCACAACTTTCCTCATCACACTGACACTTGAATGTAAATACATTACAAACCCTCAGATAACTTCACTTTATATTACACATTATTATAATTAACAAAAAAACATGAAAAAAAAACTCATGACGTGGACATTTATTTTTGTTAGGTAAATTGTTGGCGCCCCCTAGTGGCTGTCCAAGGGTGAATCATTCATACACTTTCACCTACATTTCATATCACTAATTTGTCCTGGGTAACAGTTACAGAATTGACCAGCCTCTGTGACCCGCGATATATTAAAATGATACTATTTTAGTATTTGCTGTCAATCATTTATTGTATTGTATTGTATTTTTATTTTATTTTTATTTAGTATATATTTCTCAGATCAAAGTTTATTTCTATAGTATGTATATATTTATCATATCAAATGTTTATTTCTATAGTATGTATTTTTCAGCCAACACTTTTATATCTATGTATTTACTATGTAAGATGTCCTTGAGTTTTTAGAAAGGAGCCCAAAATTAAATGTATTATTATGATGATGATTATATTGATATGTGTATTAGCTTTATGTGTTAAGACGTCACAGTCACATTTGCTTCACTGTAAATAACTTCCAGCTATAATTATTGTATGAAAGGTGCTAGTGATAAACAAATACATCTTATAATTGTTATTATTATCATTATTATTATACCACTTACCGCGGCAAACTCTTCTGATAATGCATTGTGGGAACGACACTTTTGTGCAAGTACTCAGACGACGATCCATCCTTTCTGGATATGTATCGCTTATTGATTACCAATGCAGCATTCCGTATCAGCACATATTTCTTCAAAGAGTCTTTGCACTGCATTGAAAGCAGATTTGCCATTGGCGTTGACAGAACCCGGTACTGTACCGACGAAATGCTGTTGAAACAGATTAAACGTAAAGACAAGTGACAATGCCGTCACTTTATTCTTTATAGCTAGACAGCTAATGCTGAGGTGGTCGTCATCTGTCGAAATAATCCTATACTAATATGTGCTTGATTGAAATATTTACACGAAAGTTCATGTACCTGTCATTACGCACAGGAAATACAATTAACACGTGACTCCACGAGGTGCGTCGATGTTAAGAACGCCTGACAACAGTGCTTAATGTATCACGTTCCTACTGTTAATAGAATTCCAGGCCAAAAACAACTGTGTTCTAATGCCATATACGATATGAATCATATCAATTATATTTGTGTTTATTTATTTGTCTACACATGTTGGGTAATATGGAGTATTAAATATATAAATAGCATCTGGTCAAGGACAAGGGAGCGGTCAGTATTCGGCACTGTGTTGCTGCAGTACGAATAGTATACTTTCTGGCCAGCAGAGAGCAGTATATTCTAACTATGTATTTGATAATGCAGTGCCACTGGCTCATAACCTAACCTGACATATTTCTTTTTAGCTCGGTATGCATTATTCAGCCATAATTTCTGTTTCTGAGAGACAAGAGAATTAACAGCTTGGAGTTGACGTTTGCATGTGTGCTTGTGAATCGAGGACAGGCATATGCAGGCTATTTTTCTGATCACCTCATCTCCAAACTACGTTTAACCATTATTGAAGTTAAACATGGCAGTAGTTCATTCATGATCTATGAATCTAGTCTGATATGAAAGCTCACCTTTCTAATGATTTCTAATTTTAAACGCATGTTTTTCAATATAACACTATATGACAGATGCAACTGCCACCAATTGGTAATCATATATAGGGAGAAAGCCATAGTCTCTACAAAAACAATTTTGTATTCAATTCTTGTGACTTGTCATATATGGAGTACCAACTTCAAGGAGGATCTAGAAAATGATGATCCTCTGTGTCGCAATCATTGCATCTGTGATCGACACCTAGAGTCTGGAGATGACAAGAGAAGAAAAGGCATACACGGAAGAATCCACATGATTTTGACTAAACGTAAAACACCTCTGGGAACGATTTGGGTATTTATTTGACTACATAACAACATGCCTGAATTACAGAGAGAAACGTAAGTATATTCGGCGTTAAAAAGCAACTCATCTGAATTGCATTTAAAAGCCACTGTTCTTCAATAATGTAATAGAATGGAGGTCACATCTGGTGCTGGTGAGCTTCTGCCGTGCTTCTTTGTTGAAATCACAGCAACATTAATTTCCCATTCAAATGCAAACCTATTATGAACTCAAACTATATGTGTGGATTACATTGAAACAAACTGTTAAACGTAGTAGAGACGAATAGACCTAAAAGGTAGGCCTATATTTCCCGTGGAACATGATGAGGGATAACTCTATTTTTATCAACTGAAACGGTTGAAGCTTATCATAGGTTTGCGTTTTGAATGCGACATAATGTTGAATATTAAATGAATCTTACTCACATATGTTATATAGTATAGAATGCAGTCAGCACTACTACCGCTTTACTTTAAAGACACTATTGACACAAAGACACTCCAGTCTTTCTGTATACCATTGCCAAGCCATGGTGTATTCAACACAAACATTATTTAACAAACCTAATAAAACTGATTTCAGTGTGAGTTCAATACAGTAGTGTGTATCTGTTTGCTAGTTAGATTACATTATAGCTACATTTAAACATATAGTACTTGTAAATTTATAAACTTGAATTGTACCAAATATCTCCCCCTTTAGCTTACCATTCGTAGTGCGTGCAAAAAAAAAAAATTTGAATTTGGCACTTCTACACAGCCCTGGCTCTATACATTGGAACACAAACTAAATGGTGCAAACCACACAACAACAATATTATAACCTTCTCAATGAGTTTCCAATGTGTGGGGCAGAGCTTCTGAGAGAGCACCCTGTTTGTTTTGAATTAAGCAAGTGTTCTCAAAAGTTTGTACATTTCTAGGTCTTAAGTACTTCCCGTTGTTATTCCAAACTCTTGCTTTTTACCAGGAGGCCGATTCAAGCCATTCACACCAGTGCTAGTGATGAGTTGGAAGGGTTCAAGGCACATGCTGTATTCCAGGAGATTAACAAGAAGTTGCAGGAGGTAATGCAATGCTTTTGTTTTGCGGTTCGTTTTAGTTTAGTTTTAAAATCACATTTGCGTACCTAGGTCTCCGATGTGATGTTTTCTCAGACAAGGTCCGTGGTCTGTGAGTTCACCGTTATAATTCTTTTGAAACAATCAAAGGAGAAGTACAGTACACATGTTGGCCTCATTGGTGTAGTTCAATCATCTACCTAGGGCATTTCTGTGTGTGTGTGTGTGTGTGTGTGTGTGTATATATA
>JAODLL010004664.1:0-10996 GCA_026546735.1 Forbesichthys agassizii | reverse complement strand
ATATACATATATATATATATATATACATACATACACATATATATATACATACATACATACACATATATATATACATACACATATACATACATACATACACATATACATATACATACATACATACACATATATACATATACATATACATACATACACATATATATATACACATATACATACATACACATACATACACACATATATATACATACACATACACATATATATATATATACATACACATATATACATATATACATACACATATATACATATATATATATACATATACATATATATATATACATATACATATATATATATACACACATATACATACATACATATATATAATGCAGCAGCTACACAAGCATAATGGTAATGCATTGGCAGGATCCATTATAGCTTTAGTTTACATGAGCATTACTTTTGGATATTTAACCTAAACCCTATTCTCATACCTGAGCACCATTAAGCTTGAAGATATGCCATTGAAAAATGTTTTTAGTCTAGGACAAGTCTTAATCTATGTATGAAACTTGAACCAAATGCATAAAATGTTTAACAGTTTAAATGTAAAAGCATTTAAGCATTAAACCTGTAGTTGAGGCCAGTT
Source organism: Forbesichthys agassizii (assembly GCA_026546735.1). Classification (NCBI taxonomy): domain Eukaryota; kingdom Metazoa; phylum Chordata; class Actinopteri; order Percopsiformes; family Amblyopsidae; genus Forbesichthys; species Forbesichthys agassizii. The sequence continues at coordinate 10,380 of JAODLL010004664.1, read as the reverse complement.
TCCAGGCTGTGAAAAACAACTAAATATAATAAAGTTAACACTTTCTAGACAGTTTCAAATATTTTTATTGAACTGGTCCACTGTACAGAAAGACTTTAGGAGGCAGGGGGCTGAACAGGAGCCTGGGTTCTCTGCACAGGCACCCTGGAGTGAGTCTTGGCCAGATGGTCAGTGAACTCCTGCAGAGATTAAAACCAAATATTAGTTCTGCATCATTTCAGTTATTTTAATAGATTTCAAGGCTGCACCCAGTCTTTACCTGGTAGGGAGACTTGGTGAAGACAGTCTCCTTCCAGAGATCAGGGGTCAGGTAGCTGTACGTCTTCGAGATAGCATCAAAGGTAGCCTTGGCTAAAGGGGAAACAAGTTTTAGACATAACAGCCAGGATCACATTGCTCAGTTACCAGTGCTAGAGAAATGCTGTTGAGCAGAAAAGGAACAGAGAGACCTCTAGGACAGTTTTTCTGCTGTGCATTACATTGCTCGTCACTTTATCTCCGTTTTTACGACAACTACCACCACTGTAAGAGGTGATGCTGAGCAGAGCTAGGAGAATTAACAGCAATATAGTGTGTTACGTTGCAAACACATGACCGAGAAGGTGGGGCCCCCTTACCAAAGTTTCCGAGGGTGGCAGTGCAGCCCCTGGCTGAGGTGTAGCAGTCATCAATACCGGCCATCATGAGCAGCTTCTTGGGCACGGGGGCTGACACGATGCCTGTACCACGAGGTGCAGGGATCAGACGCACCAGGACAGAGCCACAGCGGCCAGTGACCTTACAGGGCACGGTATGGGGCTTTCCGATCTTGTTACCCCAGTAGCCTCTCCTAACTGGGACGATGGACAGCTTGGCCAGAATGATAGCACCACGGATAGCTGTGGCTACCTCTTTAGAGCACTTCACACCAAGACCAACATGGCCGTTGTAGTCACCAATGGCAACAAACGCCTGTAATTGACAGTAGGTTAGCATTCAATGTCAAAAAGTGTATGGTATGTAAAATCGGCAATATGCTTTGCTGGGCTTTAGTTTATATATTCAATGAGCACCGTGAACCATTTGTCAAATGTCTTCCACGTTCTTAAACTATGTTAAGTTTACACAATGCTGTATTTCGTGGTTGACAGACACTTTAGCCCACACATGCTGCTTTATCCAAACTAGTTCAGCACCAGATAAAGTCAAGCCAAGTTACTATCATAAATTACTAAATACACCCTAGGTTTAGTTACACCAAATCTCACCTTGAACCTGGTGCGTTGTCCAGCCCTGGTCTGTTTCTGAACAGGCATGATCTTCAGCACCTCATCTTTCAGAGAGGAGCCCAGGAAGAAGTCAATGATCTCCGACTCCTGTGAATAGATTTCAGTGAAGTTTACTCTAGATATATACATGCAGAGGTGTTAGTAGTCTCATGAAAAGCTCAACCAGGGTTCTAAACATGTTACAGATGGCAGCCAAATACCTTGATGGGAAGAGAGTAAAGATAAATTTCCTCCAGGGACTTGATTTTCATGTCCTTCACAAGACGGCCAAGCTTTGTAACTGGCACCCACTGGAAACAGGAAAAATATTTAATCGTTTGGTTATGTAGAATGGAATAATGCGATTTAAATTAAATTATGTGATTCAAACTCACTTCCTTGTCCTCGGATTTACCACCCCTGGCTCCACGGCCCCTACCACGGCCTCTGCCGCGTCCACGACCGCGACCTCGGCCACCTGCCCCAAAACCTCCGCGAAAACCCCCTCTACCACCGGCGTCGTCCGCCATTTGCTGTAAGAGTGTAAACAATAAATGAATGAAGGCATAATAACGATGGTATTTCCAGCTAATAAGTTTAACATCTACAAATGATCTTTATACAATGCAATTATAACCGTCATATCCTGAGATATGGGCATTCAAGTTTATGTTGTTAAAACATCGTCAAAGCAAATTCATTGTTAAAAATTACGTTAACGATTGCACCATGACATAACAAGAGTCAATAACCGTGTATAAAAAAACATGTTTAGTGGAAAGATGCATAAGATTTCAAAGGATTCCTTGGGTAGAGAAGTTCTACATGCCACTTACGTGATTTTTAAGACAGGAAGAAGACCTGCGTGCAGTTCCGGCCGGTTTTATTATTCCAATAGCATCGCGATATTTCAGTGAAAAACGATGGCAACTACTGCCTCTGCTGGTGGCATTTGTATTATGTCATGTTTCAGTCGACAGAAAGTTATTTCCAAATAGCATATTTTTTCGTTCTTGTATAATTCCATCCACATTTAATTGTTCATGTTGCGGACAAATGATGAAAACGCACCTTTTTAGTGTTTTCAATGAGACCTTTTAGTATCTGGAGCGCTTACCAACTCACAAGTTAAATAAATTCAGTCAGTTTCTTTTGGGATGCCCAAGTTACAGTATAAAGCATGAATGCCCATTTAGTAAGCCAGTGTTTATTCAATCAATAATTTTCAGTTTCAATAGGTTAAGTGTAGATCAAATGCTCTTTTTATTTATTTTTTATTATTATTATTATTGTTGTTGTATTTAATAAAAACAAATGTGTATATCAACAAAATAAAATTTGTACAAATGCAATCAACCATGGCATCTACCTATAGCTTACTTACATAATTCAAAACACACAATCAGAGAAATGTCATAGCTGCACGTGTCATATTAAATAGCATATGCCTGCTAACAATACAAGCTAATTGTTCTTTCAGCAACTGCTACTGTTACTGCTGCCCCGAGTAGTCTCTCCCAGGTCCTCCTCTTCGGCCTCCTCCAGATAATCCTGCACCTCCAGGCCCTCGCAGATCAGCCCTAGCTGCCTCTTCACGTGGGCCATTGTCCTGTGCATCTTCCTCATCTTCTTCTGTAGGGCCACGGCGATGGCCCTGTGGTTCCTCTGCCTGGCCTCGTACTCCTGCCGCAGCTGCTTGTAGCAGTTGTGCTGGGCCTGGGTGCGGTGGCACAGCATGGTCCCACAGCCCATGTGGCAGGGCTGGCGCCAGTGCTCACAGCGGAGGCCGTGGATGTCCAGGTCCCTGCGGAGGAGCTGTGCTCGGCAGCCCTGATAGGGACAGGGGACCAGTTCATACAGACAGCCCATGCTGTGGCAGTACTGCTCTGATAGGGCAAACGTCTCAGGACACCCACGGATCTCATTTCTACACTGAAATAGGATGGAATGCAATGTTGTGATCGTATAATAACACAATGTTGCATGTCAGTGTTTTGTTTCGCCATAATTAAACATTATCTGAGAAGCGTATGAACACATACATTTAACTTTATTTACAGTATGTAATACATGACTTTATTATACTTCTTATACCTTGATCTTCATGCGTCCAATAGATTTGTTAAGTTTGAACATGACAAAGATCAAACTTGGGTTAACAGGCTTTCTGCAGCAGGGGCATGTCTCCTGCCTATTATAATGGGAAATAACATCAATTAGTCTAGACTTTGAGTTAGATTTAGAATAAATACAGTAGCAATGGACACTTCAGAGGTGTAACACAACTATAAGTTATAAAACCAACATGGGTCTGTCTATTCCATTCCACAAAGTGAATACATAACGTTACATTGCTAATACTCATGCACTGGCATAGCTAAAATCAAACAGATCAATGTTATGGGCTAAACTTGCTTCACTTCTGTGAAAACTGGTCTAGTATTTACTGCTATCCACTTTGCTGCTGTAACATACAGTTGCCTCTTCACGTAATTTAGGATGCCTTCAGTAATTTATTAGACAAATAAAGGATCTTATCTTATCTTATTATAAATTGAATGTAAGCTATTGATTCATGTTGCATTTGCATTTGCAAGGAGACACCTACCTTTTAAGCCATTGTAAAATGCATTTTTTGCAGAATATGTGATAGCATGCTGCTCTCACTGGACTTTTGAGGACCCCCTGGCATATGGTGCAGATCAAGTCATAGTCAGGTGTCTCCACAAACAACTCCACATCATAGCCCCCGCTCTGGGATGCCATTTCTGGGTTAGCCTAAATGTAGCAAATGCTAATTAACACTTTAGTTTACACTTTATTTAGCAGTTGCAGAGGTAATTATATGGCCTGCAAATTAAGCAGAGACAAGATGGCCTAAAATTAACAATTGTATCACATTCAAAACATGGTATACACTGCATAGAAAACATGTAATAGCCTAGTTAACACACTGCCACTATGTCATATTGAAAAATGATATTGCACACAGTGCAGATAACCAAAATGTAAATAGAAAAGAAACTAACAAAACCGACTAAACAATAAAGTGACTAAACATTATATTATATGGTTTCTTATTCAATGAACACAATCATTTGAATACTCAGGACTAACGGCATGCTACACAGAAATGTATCATCGATCAATTAGCCTTTTAGAACACCTGCTGCTCGCTTTGGTTTTAAATAACGGCACGGCACGCTTTCCAATTGGCAATCGTGTTACATAAACACAATGAAAAAATTATGATTTACTTTTTAAACATATAGGCCTACTTTATAGTGTCAGTTTCACCATGTTATCAGTAGTAGAATCTGTTTACAGCTTTTCAAGACTGAGACCATTGGTTTTCCCTGTTTATTAGATCACATAGTTTGCTCAAAGATAAATAGTTTTAAATAAAAGACTAATATAGTCGTATGCTGGCATGCATTATTTATACTTATATACATTTATAATATTGGCTGAATGGCAGTCTATAAAAATGGGTGGCACAGAAATATAATAGCTAGCTATGTTATAATTCCCAAACAAATCTGTAACCATATTATTTTAAAACATAAATAAAATGCACAACTCACCATCATAATCCTTGCCTACACTATTTCCATTCCTGTTGTTGTCTTCTCTATATCGTCAACAGTCATGTATCATATAGAACCCACCCTCATTATCTGAGCAAAGCATACATGAACATTCTTGACCAAACATGAAAGAGATCATGGCCGCTGTGCTCGCATACGAAGCTACAAATGTATAGAAATAATCGTGCTCTTTATAGAGCGTGTCCTTTCCTAACTGTTCTAGCATCCAATAGATGCCTTTATGTGTAAAACAGAACTCTTTGGCGAGGTGAATATGGTCGTGTCTCTATTGTTATTATTGTGGATTGTTTTCAATGCTAAACACAATTGTTAATTGGACAGGCTACATATAACATAGAATATATGCGCTGCATACATTTTGTAAGCATGTCATTTGTTTTATATATTAGCCTACCTACGACTTATTTATTAAATATGTTTTCGCTGACATTCTGGCCAATCACAACGTCATGCGAGAATGACGTACAACTACTGCGACTCTTGCCGCTCGACATGTGGGATTTGTTGATCGTGGTGAATCTATTTTACAAGAAATAATTGAAGACGTTTATTTGGCAACCTCTGCCACATATTTAATTTGTCGATCTTCAGAACAAGATGGCAAACCCAAATCTTCAATTCAAAACAAAGTGAGTTGTATGCTGTGCTCGTATACAGTCATACGCTAGCGAGCCTAGCTCTCAATGATATTATATATGTTATTTGAGTGTACTATACTTACTGTAATAATACCTGCTATTCCCATACAGCTATTCTGCTTCCAGCATGATTGAACCGTTTTATAAAGGAGGGAAAGTGCAAGTGAGTAACTATACTGAGTGTTGCACCAATATGCTAAATAATATACAGTATGCACATGTTACGTAGTGCACTCTGATACAGTATATGCTATTTGTTTTCTGGCCTTTTCCAGGTCAGCAAAGATGAGAAGTATATATTTTGCACGTGTGGGTCACGTGTCAATATTTTGCAAATAAACACAGGAAAGGTTGTCCACAGCATCCAGCAGGTAAGACGGTTATTCCAACAATGATGTTGTTCCCCATAGAAGATCATGCTTTGATGGTGTTCTATGCTCTCATTTCAGGATGACCAAGAGGACATCTCTTCATTTTCACTCAGCCTTGACGATGAGGTAGGACTAGGATGTCATGTGTCATGATCATCCAGCGCAATGACCGTGTACATTTAACATCTCGCTCTCCACCTTAGGTGCTAGTTACAGCCAGCAGGGCGTTGTTGCTGAAACAGTGGGACTGGAGGAAGGCACAATGCACCCGTTCCTGGAAGGCCATTCATACGATACCAATAGCCAGCATGACCTTTGACCCCACCTCTACACTTCTTGCCACAGGTCAGTTGACTCATATTAACACCATACTGAGGCATTTTGTATGAAATGCATGATCTATATATGTACTAGATTGTCTATCTATTTATCTATCTATATAATAATAAATATACTGTCTCTCAATTCACTTAAATTGGTTTCATTGGCATGAACGTTAAATAAATATATAATAAAAATCTGAAGTACATTGCCTACATCAATATCGTGTTAAGGTAGAATTCATTAAAGAAACACTGATTGTGTGTGTGTGTCTCTCTCTCTCTCTTTCTCTCTCTCTCTCTCTGTGTCAATCATGCTATGCTAAGTTCACATTGTTCTGTGTCATTTCCCTGTGGCAGGTGGCTGTGATGGCACCATAAAGCTGTGGGACATAGTGAAACAGTACTGCACTCACAACCTTAAAGGGTCCTCTGGCGTCGTTCAGTATGTTCTTCTTACATCTTACTGACCAGTTGTGGTTGCATGTGCTGGTTGACGCAGCAGAAGGGCTTACCTTGAAGTTATTGCCGCTACTGATGTGTGTGTGTGTGTGCGTGTGTGCGTGCAGCCTGGTCCAGTTCCACCCAGACATCAGTCTGCTGCAGCTGTTCTCCTCCTCCCTGGACAGTAGCATTCGGCTGTGGGACCTGCGCTCCAGCCTGTGTGTGTGTGTGCTACAGAGCCACTACAGTGCCGTCACATCACTGGCTTTCAGCCCAGATGGATACACCATGGTCAGGTGGGCTGGTTCACTCAATGAAGGCTAACGTCAGTTGCTAACGCTTGGTGTCGTATATTTTATTGAAAGGAGTACCGCTATACTTACGAAGCTGTTGATATTGTTATGTAGTCATTGTTATATTTTTATCTGTTTTTATTGAATACATTTATACTGCTGTAGGATATAAAATATCATACTGTGAACAATATGTTTTGACTAATGATTTTAGGTAGGTTAAAAATGCATGTAAGACAATTTATTTATCCATTTATTTTATTCATATTAATTTAGTTTATTGCTATCTTCTGTCATTCATTGAGTGTGATGGCATTTTATTTCCTTGTGCATATAATGGTTTAACTGTGTGTTGGCCTTTTTCCCTTTAAAGCTCTGGCAGGGATAAGATTTGTACAGTGTGGGACCTGAAGACTCGGACAGCCTCGAGGACCATCCCGGTCTATGAGGTAAGACCACGGTACTGGTGTTGTGAACATTCCCAAGTTAGGTCTGTCGCGATAACCGCAATATTGCAATACCGCGGTGTTGCTAACCCAACCGCAGGCCGTGGAAAACAACCGCCGGTACCGCAAACTGCAATGTTTACATTGTTTTTTTTCATGAGGCTAGCCCATCAAATATGACGTCTGATTTAGGGCGTGTGTGCTATCTAAGCACAAATTCCCCCAACCCCATATTAGCCGGTTGTAGCTTCTTATATCATTCCATTTTTCACATATTTACACACTCCCCTGTCAATCTCTTGGAAGCGGCCACTTTTGGGAACACGGTAAGACTGTTTGCATTTCTAAGTCGGTCTTTTTGTGCTCTCCATATTTTGAACATTGCATTCAGTGATATTTCTTGGCTGCTTGAGAGTTGTTTGATCACTCTGCTGCATTAATCACAATGATTTAAAAATTAGCATCGTAACTCCTCAGTTGTTAACTTGACCTACTTTTGAGCCGCTTTGTTCAAGACCGTGCATCTGTATGCTAGTAGCGAGGCACGGTAGATGAGTGCAAAAACTATCTTACAAGTAATGTACGCCTTTTGTCTAGACCCCGAATATAAGACTGTGACTTTTTAAGACGCATTTAAAGAAAAAAACACTGTCTTATATTCGGACCAATACATCCATAGCCTTTGGGAGTGTATGTATTTACGACACTTAGACGTTACGCTTTACAGCACTTTACTACAGTACTACAGTTTAGTAAAGTGCTGCGTACTTAGTCTGGGAAGCGCATCGTGCATCACAGACACACTCGAGTGAATCTTTTGGGGCATATCTGCATTTCGTGTGGGAAAGAAAATTGAATATGTTGTCCCCTAATCTTTTGGGTTGTTAAACCGAAACTGACATCACTTCTTTCTGTCTACATGCTACCTAAATCAAGGCGGTGTACCGTAGGCTATGCTTGTTGTGCCATAGGCTTGAGCTATTTAATATGCTTTATTTAATATGCTTAATTTAATAATTCATTTGTCATATTTACCATCTGATATTTTGGCCCAACACTTGCCGGACAAAGTTACACGTGATTGCCCGTAGGCCTACTAAACAGGTAGAAAGCCTAGATGTTGCACAATTGTCTCACCACGGACTGAGATCACGTTGTCTATAAATGACCCAGAATCACACTATTTCGGAAGCTCTGCACAACGAACTTGACCATTCAAAACAAAACAAAAAAAATGCCGATAATACCGCAGACATATTTGTATTGGGGCACCTTTAATCACCGCAAGGACATTTTCTTCACTGCAATGGCAGTCGAGAAAACACACAAATGTGTGAAGAAAATGTAGACAGTCCATCAATAGACAGTCCTACCTGAAGTTGTATCACCACTGGGTGTACCCTTGTTTTGGTTTTACTCCTTCTCTCTTTTGAATTCCCAAATAACTGTTCCATTTTAAATTGTGCTGATGTACATGGCATGTTGGAATAACACAAGAATAACTAAAATATCACAACGACTATGTATTTAAGCACCATGCTTCTCTATGCATTGTCTCTTTATCTATAGGCAGTGGAGGGTGTGGTTTTGGTCCCAACAAATGAGGACTTCTCTGAGGTTGGAGTGAAAAACAAGGATTTACATTTCATCACAGCCGGTAGCAGAGGTGGGACTCTTGTCTAGTTATTGATAAATCCTTTAAGTGTGGATGTGTATACGCACAAAGCGAAGCTCAGCAGTTCTTGGTAAATCGGAGATGTCAGAACTTCATATTAATGTAAGCCTATGTTACTTCTAGGGGTGTTGAGGGTGTGGGAGGCCAGCACATCAAAGTGTGTCTACACCCAGAGCTTTCCCTCGGATCCCACACCTACCCCAGGGGAAAGTGCGGAAGAGGATGGGGACCCCCGAAGCATAACGCATCTCATACACATGCCCATGTCCTGTCAGCTGGCCACGGTCACAGCAGAACACAACATAGTATTCTACCAGACACAAGGCCTCATTGCTCAGCAGCAGGTAAATCATAGTTGTGCTATTTATATATAAATAAATAAATACATAACGCATGACAACCATTTACTGGTTTTACAAAGTATTCCCTATGTAAATCGTTTTTCTTTACCTGCTCTTCACCCATTTACAGTTTGTTGGCTACAATGATGAGGTTCTTGATGTGAAGTTCCTTGGCAAAGGTGACAGCCACATTGCAGTGGCAACCAACAGTTGCCAGCTGAAGGTGTTTGAGCTTCTTACCAATAGCTGTCAAATCCTCTATGGACACACAGGTCAGTAACAGTACTCAACAGCAGGGGGCAGTACCTTGTGAGATGGTGAGATGGGGGTGCATTTCTATCTGATAGAGGGAATGTTAAAAGTATATTACTATAGCTATATAAGTATATATATTTTTTGTTTATTATTATTATTATTATTATTTAAAACAAAATTAAATACCTCCTATGGGAACCATCACCTTATCGTGGTGGAGAGGTTTGTGTGTCCCTATGATCCTGAGAGCTGTGTTGTCTGGAGCCTTGTGCTTCTGGTAGGGTCTCCCAAGGCAAAGTGGTCTCAGGAAAGGGGCCTGACAAAGAATGGTTCAGAAGACCCCTATGAAAGAGCAATCAAGAGGAGCGGTTACCCTGCCCGGAGGAAGCCTGGGGCCCCCGTCTGGAGCCAGGCCCAGAGGGAAGGCTCGTTGGCGAGCGCCTGGTGGCTGGGTTTGCCACTGAGCCCAGCCGGGCATAGCTCGAAGAAGCAACGTGGCACCATCCTCCTCTTCGTCCAATGGGCCCATCACTTGTGGGAGGAACCATAGGGGTCGGGTGCGCTGTCAAACGGGTGGCAGCGAAGGTCAGGGACCTCGACGGAACAGACCCGGGTGGCAGAGGCTGGCTCTGGGGTCGTGGAAAGTCACCTCACTGTGGGGGAAAGAGCCAGAACTTGTGCAGGAGGTGGAGTGCTACCATTTAGATCTGGTGGGGCTTACCTCTACGCACAGTCTTGGTTC
>JAODLL010004663.1:0-10997 GCA_026546735.1 Forbesichthys agassizii | reverse complement strand
TATGTATGTATGTATGTATGTGTATATATATATATATATATATATATATATATATGTATATATATATGTATGTGTGTGTGTATATGTGTATATATATATATGTGTGTATATGTGTGTATATGTGTATATATATATATATATGTATATGTGTGTATATATGTATATATATATATATATATATTATTCCCCCTTAATAACATGGACATATATTTCTTTCAATTGTGGTCATAACCATTTTTATTAACGTATGTCATTTATTCTTTTATGCACCTGTTTTACATTTTTTCGAAATTTATTTTTAAATGTGATTCCTTTAACCATTTTTATGTTGTTTCTCTGTATTTTTGTATTTGTTCGTTTGAAGCGCAACTGTACATGCATTCCCTCTCTGTAAAGCACCTTGAACTGCAATTCTGTATGAAAAGTGCTATAAAAATAAAGATTATTATTTATATATTATTTTTGGCCAGTATTATGGCGTTATATCACATTTTACCCCTTTAATAACATGGGCATATATTTCTTTTAATAGGGTTAATGGTCATTTATATAAATTATTTTATATTATCAGTATTTGCGTGTCTGGCTCTATTTGGACATGTTCGCTTGCAACTCTCCATGGTAGCTAACGGCTAACTCCTTATTTTCCCCCCAAGTGTGCCAAAAAAGTTTGAAAGCCGCTAAAGTAAAGGGCAGACAGACTCATGCCATCCTCCACACCGTGCGTGAATGTGTGCACTTAGGTAGTGTTGAGGAAGGACGGTGACAGATGTCGCAACATGGTTGCCGCGGCCGACAGCAGTGCTCATGCAGATTGGGGACTAGTGTGTCACATAAAACAAAGCCTCTGTATCTATGGCTACACTGTATCCATGGTTACGCAGATCAGTTCCTATGGTGACGGAGATATTCTCTGCATATTCCATGTTTTATTGTTATTATGTTTCATATATTTTATTGTCAAACTATTATCAGAGATAAGGAGTAAGACATCTCACACCATATCCATTATTTTCAATAGGATATTCAGCAGTTATTCAGCACTGTAGCGGGAGGCACTGTGGCAGAATAAATTAAGGATATCGCACACAAAACATTTCAGGCAGCAGTCCAAATTAAGTTGCAATACCGGAGCTTGAAAAAAGGTATAATGTGCAACTTACTTGGGAGTGTTGCCATTCTATGCGTTGTCACATGTGAGCTGGCTTTAGACAACATTCAAAGTGAATTTTCATAAAAACGGCTTTGGTTGAGGTCTACACCAGATCAGTCACTATGGTAACGGATCCTATTATGAAGCCATTTTTATTTTCTGTTTAACTTGAATTGACCTGGATAATGGGCTAATGCCTATTGGGCAGACAGAACATTTAGTAAAATCCTGACATTCATGTTTTAAGTCAACATTTAATTTAATAACTTTATGTAGGCTATATTTGCTACTCTGGTTTTGTCGATGTTCTGTCAATTGTGTTGGTGTGTAGGTAATGTCTCTGTTTCCTTGTCTGTCTGTCTGTGTGTCCGTCCATCCGTCCTAGTGGTAAGACAGAGTACCAGGCCACGCATGGTGGTAGGCAGAGGAGAGCGAGTACATTTGAGAGGCGACCAAGCAAAAGATACCCCTCACGCTCGCACTCCTTGGGCAAAGGTTAGTACAACAGGCATTCCACAGGGCAGTATAAAATATGGAATAAAATACCCTGCAATTATTATCATCAAGGAAAGTCCTCTAGTTTCTATTAAGATCTAAATCGTATTATTTAACCTTTTGTTCTACCTTCAGTCTCGACAAACGGCACTGCACCGTAAATAAACTCCCCCGCAATTCCCACCTTCTGTGCAGTTTAGATTCACATGTCCACAACCCTCCATGCCTGCATACATACTAATGTACAGACTATATTTACGCCAGGACTCTTGAGTCAAAATGTTTGCACACTTTTGGGTTAGAAATTCCAAACAAACCCTAAAGGGTATTTTGGGAAGTAGGCAGATATTAAACGGAAGTATACAGATTTGGAATCGGATATTATCAACACAGGCTATCTTTTAGACCTAAACCTTAACCAGGCGTAATTTAATATTAAGAAATAATTGATGATGCCCTGTCTTTATTATGAGGTTCAGTACAATTATTTTCTCACTGACATTACACTGACTATCTCTGTCTATTACTGCAGCTGTTACTACTGCTCAGCCTCCGCACATCAGGTGGGTCTCTCAAACACGCACGCACGCATGCACACACACACACACACACACACACACACACACACACACACACACACACACTAATATACTTTCATTACTTGTGAGAAACTTGCCTGACAACACTGGCTCCCTACCTGCTAACTGTAACGTTAACCCTTTCACTGCAGGCCGATCCTTAATCAGAACCTACATATAGTGCAGTTAAATTGTCATGAAAAGTAATCAATAATACTGGTTATTTATATTTGAGGCTGTTCATGTTTACATCCTTTGTTTTGTAGAGAAAAATACAAATGTAAACAAATGATCCTATTACCTGGAGCAGTTCATGTGCAGTGGCCGCATTCGTTTTAATTTTGACTTCTATAATCACGTTATGTCTAATGTAATCTGCAGCTGATGATGATTATATTATATTGCTCTGTTCCAGCTCCCATGCAAGCACTGACCCCAGCCTTTATACGGTGAGATAACCCACTGTCATTATATATACACAAATCTCTATACTGTAGTATTATGTACGTGTGTGTGTGTGTGTGTATGAATGTATTTAGCGTAGTCACATAAATAGAATACACTATACTACCGTATACACGCTATGTATTTGTTTATACAGTACATACATACTGTGTACAGTATTGTTCATGAGGTGTCATGCTGTGATGTCTCTTCCCATTTCAGTACCAACGTAACATCCCCATGCATACATACATACATGCATGCATACATACATACATTTAAATGTTTTTGTCCCCGAAAGAGAGTACACTGGCGCTGATGGTTGCCGCTTCTCCTTTTGTGTCATTATACTTTAGAGGCTGTTCATAACATTTTTATTAACTTTAATTAAGTTAGTCGTTTTTAGAGATTTTCCCCCCAGTTAATTTCTCCCCGACTGGTCTTCAATTCGTTGAGCCACAGAAAACCAGGTCCTGCTAGCTACTGAGCGACTAATAGCCTACTAGCCTAATAGCCTACTAGCCTACTAGCTATAGCCGCCTGTCCCGGCGGCCTGTTGAACCGCAGAGCCTGCGCGTTTTGTCTGCCTGGACTTTGCCTGCATGTTTGTCTGTGCTTAGGCAAGGCAACATAGCCTACATCAGAGGTCATCTAATCTTCCTCTGGTTCCGGCTATACTTTGCGCTGCCTACTGGGTACCTGCCCCAGTCTCTCCTGCATGTGTGCGATGGCCTGGGGATCGGTGTCAGCGATCGTGTCCCTCTGCCGTCTGCAGTGTCTAATATTTTGCTGTGGATTGGCCCTGTTTAGTCTCCGCTGAGGTGCGGACTGTGGCTGAGTTGCTGCTGTTCCTTTTGGGGGTCCTGCTCTGTTTGTCCACCCTGGGGGCTGGGGTTCTTTGTCCTCTGGAGTCTACCCTGGGTCTGTCTCGCCGAGACGCACGGCGACTCTCCTCGGCGCTTCATTCCTCGCGGCCCTCGTCCAATGGTCCATGGACATCGCGTGTTTAACCCTGTTTGCTGTTCCGATTGATGACAATTTGACCCTACACTCTCACGAGTTTATAACAACAAACTCACCTTGCTTTGTTTACATCTAACCGTGCACCACTGGCTGAGAGTGCGGGGTTGGACAAGCTGATGGCCGAAAGCCAAATCTGTTAATGTACCTATCCCCTGGCTTACACTAAATTTGAATGCCTTGCTTTTAATTTAAACTCCCTGGCTCTCAACCTCTGATTGTTTTATATAACTATATTCCGCTTCCAATATTCCTGACTTCCCCATATTTGACCACAACAAATATTGTCAAATTAGTCAAATGTATGTATATTATTTGTCTTTGTATTTGTAATGTAAGTCGTCCTTGAGTGTCTTGAAAGCCGTCCTTAAATCAAATGTATTATTATTGTTATTATTATTATTATAACATTACATACATGCATACATACAATATAGTGTTTATGTGGTTTCATGCTGTGATATGTTTCTTCCCTTCTCAGTACCAGCGGAACATCCCCATTGGCCACGAGCCCTGGCATGCACCCCCCCACCCAGCTCTCACCCCTCCAGTGTACGTCCAGCGCTCCGGACACACACCACACAAGTAAGGCCAACCTGTCGCGTTATAAATGGATGGGAGGAGAACAGATCCCTCCTCGGTCTGTTACTGTGCAGTGGGGCTCCTCAAGCTTTATGAACCATTGTTTGCTTTGGGGACCAAGGATGAAAGCTGTGTGATGTGCAAATGTAGCTACAAAAAGGTGCATGTCTGTGTGTGTGTGTGTGTGTGTGTGTGTGTGTGCGTGCGTGTGATAGAGAGTAATGATAGAATAAAAATTTACAAATTCTTTAGTAATTTTACCATTTGAATTATAGTGCCTGCTAAATTTACCTTATGGTTATTGGAGGTAAACAATTTATATAGTTTGCTTTTTAATCATACTTCATATCAATCAGTTCATGCAAAAAGTCTGTCTGTGTGCTACCCAAATCGCTTGTTTGTCTGCACTTTCCACATGCGCACGCATACAAGTGTGTGCGTGCGTGCGTGCGTGCGTGCGTGCGTGCGTGCGTGCGTGCGTGTATGAAGCTCATCTCCCTTTGTTGTCCAGGCCTTCGGGGGAGGTTGCCAGTCCCAAGGCCGTTCATCCCCCCATTCCAGAGCGGACCAGTGGCACATTCCCAGGCTCTATCAGTGTGGTTTACAAAGACAAGGTCATGACTGCACTTTGACCTCTGTCCTGAAGCCCCTCATACTGAGGTGTGCGCAGGCTAAAACTGCCGCAAAGAGAGAAGCTCTGTTGATGGATTGAATGGGGAAAATGTCATCGTCGCCATCACAGCATCATGGTCACCTTCATTCCTGTCATCATGCATTTGCTGTTCCTGTTTCATTCTGCTTCATCACACAATGACAAAGAGAACTGTAGAACACAAGAGAACCAATTCTACTTTTATGTTCCCTTTTCTGTATGTGTTTGCAACTGCTCATGACTTTGTTTGTGCACATCAATCCTCATATTTGACTTTGGAAAGTCAGACTTTGCGTGCCTAGGAATTCTTGTTGACTTCTAGATTAAGGAAATTTAAATATGAAACTATGTTTTTTTTTGCTTAACAGAGACCATTGAATGTAATACAGGGTGATTTGTAACCCTTCTGATTTTGCAGGATTTCTACTATAATTTTCTCCACTTTATATCAGTCTGAAAACCTTTTGCCATTTGGGAAGTCAAGACCATTGGCCCAAACTGAGTTAAAGTAGTTAAGTTGTTTTCAGAAAAGGCATTTTCATGTGGGACTTAATTGGTTTGTGTTCTGATTTAGTGGTCTTATCATCTGATAGCAAAACCATTTGGCAACACCTGGGTGATGAATGGTTTTTAATTGAGAGTACTCAGACTGATATGTAAATTTGAGCCAGTTGTAGAAGGCAGAGCTTGCAAAATCAGGCTAAGTAATTTGTGCTTTATTAAATGATTCCTTTACCAAGATTCAGAAGAATCGTGGGTTCAGTGCTGTACACATGCTGAAATATGGAATGAGCTGCTTTTACAGACTTTTATTGTTATTTTAATCTAGAAATGTACTGTATGTAGTTCAGTATCGTATGCAACCAAAATCTTATCGTAATCTGTGTATTGTGAGTGTTTGTGGTGACATTTTTGGGATAAACTTTGCAATATTGTGTTGTAGCGATTTGCAAAATCAACCCTTTGTTTACAGAATACTTGGTTGTGCGGTGCAAGTGTGTAAAAGTGTCCCTTCAGCCTTTTAATGTTTACTGCAATCACAGTGTGCCTTAGATACTGTCATATTGCTTTGTGAAATAAACCATTGCAATACTAGCAAGATTTCAGATTATGTATTTGCTTTGGGCTGGAGGTGGATTGTTTGAAGAAGAAACAAAGAGTCTTTGGTTGTGAAGTAAATTAGAAGGTTTTAGTTTAAATAAAGTCAAAGTGAGTGCGCCTGCAGATTGTTTTCACTACGAATGTCCCCCATAGCTTCCCTCTGTCTGGTCCTGGCTCTGAACATCAGTTCAGCGTGGAGGAGAACGAAGCTCAGTATAATGGAAAAACACATCACTGTCACCGGCGGCACACACACAGCCAGGACACACTCTGTCACGCACACAAAACCAGTGAGTATGCATTATGAGTCAGCAGTAAGTGAATAAGTGTGTGTGTCTGTTCTGCTATGCACCATGTGGTTGGCGTCTCTTAATAAGATTGTACTGTATGTGTATTAGAGCATAGAGCGCCTCCACGTTCTACAGATGAGATGGAGATCTCTCAGTCTCTGCTCAAGACTCTGGAGTCAGACAGTGACTCTGGCCCATGGCCATCTCTCCATGTCAACATGGACAACAAGGTCAGACTCAAACCCACAGTGAGATTTATTGTATTATTAATTCAGCTTCTGCAATTAGATCACCCTCTTTATCTCTCTCTCTCTCTCTCTCCCCACCCACACACACACACAACACGCGTCTACCAGGGAGAGGAGAAACAATTGTCTGAAAAGTCTCTGCATCCACCCGTCTCCCCATTGCTGCTCCCTGAGCACCTTAAATGTAATATCCTCAAGGCCCAGATGGAGGCAGCGTTCAGGGTGAGTAGCAACACTCGCTCCTTCCTCTTCACCCCGTCAGCTGTAAGCCTGGCTGCCCTGTGCTTTGAGCGTGGCAACCGTTGCCCTGCAGCTAACTCTAGTGTCCTGCTCTTTCTCCCCCTGGTGTCGAAGGAGGAATCGCCCACGCTAACTCGAGGGAAGCACTCAAACGAGACTCTCAGTGAGAGGCCAGTATCATCTTTTGTGTGTGTGTTTTTGGTTTTAGGCTACCTATTTCTCTACTGGTGTGTTATTCTTTCTTACGCTGGAGCGTGTGTTCTCAGGTATCGAAGCTCTTCCCAGGACTCTGCAACATCCAGTCTGACGGCAGAGAAGACTTCGCTCCGAATAGAGCGCAGCCCGGCCCCGGACAGAGCACAGCCCAAAGCCAACCCCAACACCAACGCCAACCGCAGGAAAAGGCTGGTCCGGCAGTTCAGCTTGTGAGTATAGACTACGTATGACCTAAGCTCTTTTCGTTAAGGTCATTGTAGTTTACTACAGTATGTTTAACATTTGTGTACTAACTGTACACAAATGTTAAACATTTAGGTTTAACATTTAAATTTAACATTTACCTTAAACATTTACGCTTAGCATTTGCGTACTCACTTTTTATAACGATGTCCACATAAATTCCATCATGTTCCAACTTAATTAAGGTCACATTCTGTCTTTCTCTCTCCTGTAATAACAGTAATCACGAAGATGAAGATAATCTCCCAGAAGCCCTTGCTGCAATCTCATCCCAGAGCACAGGAAAGTCTGGATCTAATAGTTCACTGGACAAACAGATACAGCCACCCATATATCCACAGGTATCTCTCTCTCTCTCTCTCTCTCTCTCTCTCTCTCTCTCTCTCTCTGTTACACACACACACACACACACACACACACAGTCACAGATAAGCACCACACACGCCTGTTCATTCCTGTGTACAGGTGGATAGCATGCCAGCACTGGAAGTGGATAGTCCTTGCTGTATTTCTCCTCTGCCTTCCCCGAGCATCTCCCCGTCCTACTACCGTAGTTCCATGCCCCACATGGTCCCTTACAACGCTGCCCTTACAGACAGGTACACAAACCCCCCCCTACACACACACACACACACACACACACACACACACACACACACACGCACCATGAACGTTCACAGTGACTATCTGGTGTGTGTGTGTGTGTGTGTGTGCGCGCAGCGGGGAGGAGGTGAGGGTGGACAGAGAGAAGATCCTGAGAGCACTTCTCATGACGGAGCTCTGACAGGCTCTGACCCTTGACCTCGGTGACATCATCGCCAGGCAAAGTGGGCGGAGCCACGTGCAGGAGTTAGCCGAGTCCCAAAGTCACTGGCTGCACTGAGTAGTTGTATATTTGCGTAATGCATTGCAGCATTTACAAGTATTTACAGTATTTGCATAAAAGTCCTTTGCTTGATTGCTATTTTATGCTGAAGTTTTTCTATATTATTGCTGAAACTCATACAATATCTGGTTGACTAACTGACAGGCCAACATGTTGGCACACAGGCCTGTTTTGAAGCTTTTGCTGGCTGCATGATAATGTGTACTAATATGCTGTTGAGGATTGCGTTTAGGTGTTTATATTGAAGTCTGTGCTTCAAGCCAATGTCAGCGGGGCTTTTATAAGCAGATTTTTTTCCAGTTATCTTTTCATATTACAAGCAGAAGTTTTACTCATTTTCAGAGGCAAGCAGGTATGTACATAGCTAATTAATTTGCTAAAGATATTTTCTGTTAATAAATCTAAAATACATAATGTATTTTTAAAAATGTCGAGTGTAATAGTGTTCAAAGGTTTTGGAGAGTATAGGCCTATTCTCTTAATCATGAATTGACTGAAAGACGGTTCCGTGGTATTATGGGTTGGCAGCTGCAGTCTAAATGTACCCACAAGATGGGGACAAATTGTGTTATTTCAAGTTGCGAGGTAATGAGGAAACACTTCGCACGTGTCCAGGATTTTTCATCGCAAAGTTTAACATTAAAGTTTGAACTGTGAATGGATCTTTGTGCTCTTGGACGTTTTAAATTTACCTTATCACAATTGTTATTTGGCTATTACATATGTCCGCTTATCTAAGGCAGTGCCAGTGCATTGTCTGTTGTTAACTCATACTTCTCACTTGGGTTTTAATCTTAATAAAATACCACACGATAACTTAGACAATTATCACGCAACATCTATGCACTCTGTTCTGACATGGGAATGTGGGTTGGCCTCACCCTGTGCACTTGTATTTGTAGGCCTCACCCTAACTAGCAAGGGAATGTAGTTATAAAGAATATTGCTATTCCCCACATTGTGCACTATGAGTCAGGATATAATTACTCCTCCACCGCTGTGCCCTTCAGTGAAAGACTTGAGGCCTATTACTGGCCAGACGTTTCTTTTTGAAAGCAAGGTGCTAAAACAACATATTAAATAAAAGGCCTTGCATTTGTATAGGCCTTTTATTAAAATATCGAATAACCAAAAATAAAATGGATTTGTACTGTATACATTGTATACATTATTTGTTCACAATTTGAGTAATTGGACCAAAACACTATTTTAACTCTTAGGATGTAGATACATGTGGACATGTTAATTGTACAGACCATACGTCCTTTTATAATTAAGCATTATTTCATTCTGCATTTGTGTTTAGTTTACTTTAATCCCAATGGCTTTTGACACAATGTAATTTAAGTCTTAAATAAACATAATTCCATTTTACAATCAAGTCACTTACATTTTTGTGTATTGGATATATTTAGGTTACATTTAGCAAATGTATTTTTATGTTGTCTTACACATGATCAAGGTCTCTGAGCAGGCAACGAGAGGTAATTCAAAAGTAACCAGCATGGGTGGGGTGAACAGTGTTGTGTTACACAATGCCAAAATCTTCCCTGAGGGGTCCCGCATCTTTTTGTCTGTCTTCCTTCCCCCACTCTCACACTTACCATTCTTTACCTCCGTTCTTCCAACAAGGCCATCCTGTCACATAATGTCGTCTATGTTTCTGAATGACAAAAGCTGTGTGTGTGTGTGTGTGTGTGAATCAGAGGTAATCATTGTAGACAGGGCAAGGGAGTTCTTTCCTTTGGGCTACATTCGGTCATCTCTAACTTCACCTGTGTGTTTGTTATGAACAGACGGTGTCTTTTTTTACTATCAAAACCCCTCTCGTAGTCGTGAATAAACAGAACTTAAAGTCAAATGCGAAGACGGGCTTACTTCACATTTTATGTTTATTTTTCTTTCAGCACAGTCATGGTATGTTGTCCTGAGCTGAAGCTTAATTGACACAGGGAAGACACTGACATCATGCTCTTGTCAGGACACATGTACAGTAACATGTAACAAGTCAATTATCCCCCTCCTCCCTCACAGTCTCCGCCCCCCAGAGGGCAAAAACTGTATAACATTAACAATGTAACGCCACTTTCACTTCCGTTACTTAACAATGCTTTAACTTATCTGACAAATAAGTCCAATAGCAGAAATGGCCATTGTTTCCTTGGAGAGTCAAGGGCATTGAGGCTGCAAGACATTTGCTTTATGCTCCAGATCCAAACGCACTTTTACAAATCTTTTAACAACCCACCCCATCTTCATTGAGTAAGCTGAGAGCCAGTGCCATGAGCTGTCCCTTATTAAAACACAGCAGGTTGGGTTACCATAAATTGAATGCGTTCTCAGTTCATATTCGTGTCAAACACAAAAGGTTGGGCAGCATATAGATATTACCACATGGAAGCAGCCCTGTGTAGGGTAGTCACACGCGAGCTGTTGCTGTTAAATTACAGTATTTCACTGTGGAAAGTCTGGTGCGCAGCTCAGGCTATATAACAAGTTCAGACCATGTCCTACAGGGTGACATGCATTGTGACTTAAAGATGATACTGCTATTGTATTCACTAGTCAATTGTCTCAGCCGTTAGCAGTGCATTGGTATTTGGCATTATGTAAACATCTTTAAAGTATACTACAAATTTCTTCATGCACTAAATCTGACAATCCACATTTCTTGTGGATTATGACAAATGTATATAAACATAAGATGCATTATATCAACAGGTTAAGTGTTCAAATGTATCAACAGAGCCAGGCATAATACTCATCTCCTATACACACACACACACACACACACACACACACACACACACACACACACACACACACACACACACACACACAACCACACA
>JAODLL010004662.1:0-10997 GCA_026546735.1 Forbesichthys agassizii | reverse complement strand
TTACACTGTTCTACAAGCTGTACAATCACTACTTTACATTGCAGAAAAGTGTAATTTCTTCATTGTTGTCACATGAAGATATGCTCACATATTTGCAAATATGTGAGGGGTGTACTCACTTTTGTGAGATACTGTACATAAATGCGTGCACACACACACACACACTTAACATTATTACTGCAAGGATTGCACGGCCTTATACGTTGTGTATTATTGTAGTATTTCGGACTTCTCTCTTCAAAGCCCAAAATATACTAAGCCAACAGCAACTTCAACAGTGTGGTGTCTGGTTTTTGCCTGTATATGTCATGTGTTGGTGGGGTATATTGAATCTGTGACTGGAGACTCTCAACACGGACGTGATGGGAAGGGTTTCCAGAGAGCGCATAATGCAAACAGATTTCTGGTGTTGTTGACTAGGGTTACTTAGGAATGAATGATTTAGAAATTGGATGCAGCAAAGGAAGAGCATGTATATACCTACTAGTAAAAGAAGGGATGTACCAATTGCATTTTTCTTGGTCCGATGGTACTGATTGTCGCAGTGAAGCCGTCCAATTTATTTCTAGGTCGTTTAGATGCAGAGATATAGTTTTTAAATGTACTCATTAAGTGATTCCACTACCCGTGTTCGTCACCTTTTTACAATTTTACAAGGCAGCATTCGTTAACAAGATCGAAGGATTCAAATAAGCCATGTACCCTACTCCTTTTGGGTGATATAGACAATATTATGCAAATGGACACTACAAGGAGTTGTTTGCTATTGCAAACTGAGGGAGCACCCTATGGCAATGAAGATAGATGTTTTTGTTTTGATTGTTCAAATATCAACAATCCTTCGCCAGCATCCCTGACTCCAGCTTTGTCCTCTTCTAACACTGAAGAATGTCCAGACCTCAGCCATGTTTCACATCAGTGTAGTCTACAATGACTGTCAGTGCCTATCAAGGGAAAAAATGGCCACATTTGTTAAGTGGCTGGTAAATCGGTGCACCCATAGGAAACTGTTTGCGTTGTTATAAAGCAATCATTTTAAGTGCTATATAGTTAACTCAGACTGTCAAAATAACAGTCAATCCATTGACATTCACTATTTATGATGCATGCCCAACACAAGAACATGGGTAGCAGATGGCTCGGCATGGCTCCTTTAATCAGGACAGCACTACAGCACCCCCAGGCTTCTTATTTGAGCCACCTGCTTTTTGTGTCCTTAATATAATATCCTTAATTTATCAGGAGTTTCAGAAGAATCTATTTCTTGCCATTTGATCCTACAATCCAACCAGCAAATGCCGATGCTTGATATATCCAACTAGTCAGTTCTTTAATGAGCAGTTACATGTTATGTTAGCAGATGTGCTTTTCTAACATAATTGCATAAAGGTTGGTTTTCTAATCATTTAGTTTTAAATGATAAAGTTGGATTAACTAATGCAACAACGTGCCACATGTTGCTGAAAAGTTGCCTCTGAACGCGGCGACATGCAGATTTGTTTCTCTTAAAATAGTTTTCAGCTACAATCGTTTACATAATGTGTGCACTGCATATTTCATCCACTTAGTGGTGTTTAACATTTTTATTTATATATATATATATTTTTTTTAAAATTTTTTTTAATTTTTTTTATGGACAATAAATAAAATAATTACAAGTGTTTTTTTTTTAAATATGTTTTGCTTTCTCTTCCCCAAATACTAAAATTGACAGATCAGAGGAGACGTGTTGCTGGGAAGTTACTTACACTGATAGATCACTCATACCAGTGCTGTTTAGTTTATTTTGGGTTAAGGTTGTTAAAATTAGAAGCAACTGCTCCTTAAAATCTTAAATAGCCTCCAGCTGTTGTCAGCTGGAGGCTATTTATTGTCAGCTGGAAGCTATTTAAAGCCTATGTGAATTTGCTGTTGTCCTGTTTGACACAGTCAAACAGGACAACATCAAACTTCGACAGCAGTTTGCAATCCCTGCCAGTGGTGCTATTTATTGAAGATGGCAACGAAAATTTTGCTGATGTGTACTGTAGCTGTGCCTTAGTGTCGAAATTATTCTCTGTTCTAGGAAGACGTTATAAATAATTGAACTTATGTAGTCGGGTAAAATTGCCTTGTCCGAGAAGATATTCAAACGTTAAGTGTAAATATATTTTTTAATAAGACACAGGGAGCAAAATCTACTAGCATAATATTGTTAATCTTTTCATAAATTCGCCTCGTTAAGCAGTTGCCTGTAAAGGCAACACGAGCACAGGTGGGACCATCAACAAATTGGTTTACTCAAAACTAACGCTAGCGCTGCTGACGGCCATAAGGGACCGTGAAATATATTGAGTACATTTCAAACTAGATATCTCTGCATCTAAATCACAGAGCTGTAAAATAGACTGAAAGCTAGTACTATGATAATAGTAATTTATGTACATAGTGAATTATGTATTGTATTATTATTATGTATTAACTACATGGTAAACACTACAGAAGATCCTATGAAGTAGGCTAATAGTAATAATGAGGTAATTATTTTTTTAAGTTGTAGAATAGAAATACAACAGTCAATACAGTAATTTACTAGAATGGACAAAGTGAATGTAATTACATGTAATAAATCTACCAAGTAATTTTGTAGTCTGGTTTGAAGCGCATAGGTAGATTTCTTTTTTAAAAATAATAATAATAATAATAATAATGGAAAAATGTGTAGCTATTTGGTATCAAATATTTCCCAACAAAATATTCGGTACCAGTTTCAAAAATCCAATATCGGTCGGGCTCTAAGTAAACACCAAAATTAATATATGATAATATTTTACCTTTTCACAAAATATCTAGGATTGCTTAAAATTCTACAGCATGTGATATGGCTCGCAGAACTGTTCTTAATTGGAAAATTGTTGTTTATGCGAGTGGGTGGGGTAGTTATGACTATAAACAAATTATTTATTCAGATAGCTAAATCCACCATTCATGGCCTTGAGGAAAAAAAATCTATTTACTCTAGAAACTGTTTGCTTGCTGCAGAAACATCTTTAAAGCCTCAGATTGATTGCTGTAGTTCGGAATTAATGGTGCTCCAAGTACCAATTAAACCCCCACCACCAGAAAGTAATAATGGGCAATATTATGGTGAGATCTGTGGCCCACTCCATTCACTTGCATTGTATGCTGGGCTGTTCTATATAAAGTGTGAAAAGCAATCATTCATTCCAATCAGTTTGGCTAATTGAGTAATTCCTGTTTGGCTTCTCATAAATTCATTTAATAATCGCTAGGTTATTACATATGGCCAATTATTTGGTTTTAAAGTGATGTTTAACTCTACTAAAATGCTTAGCCGTTTATCTTCCTTAATTAAATATATTGTAAGCCTACATGCTTAGTTTGGATAAATCATTTTGTTTTTATTACTGTATTTAACGTATTTATTAACTTTCATTGGATTCCACCTTTTCTGAAAAGCACAGTAATGTACAGTTAGTTCAGAATGTTACTTCATTAAATATTAGGCCATTTTCTTGGTCTACAATGCAGGAATATGTGACACCAGTGAAACACAATTAAGATTTAAAAAAATATTAAATTGGGTTGTATAAATTACTTAATGAAATAGTTTTACCTTAAATGTGATTTAAATTGAGATATGGTAGCTACTGGTGTTTATTATCAATTAGTTTTATGTGAGTAGATGGATATAGTTCCATCTCTTTCATATTTGTTTGGAATATTTTCCTGTGGATTTCTCTAGTTTAAAGTGAAGCGTGTGGGGGGGGGGGGCTCAGCTGGGGAAGGGGGGTTTTAGAACAATCCTACTCCAGCTGCCCAGCTGTTCTTAGTTTTTAACAACCAATCAGTCATGGCCCCAGGCAGCTGGCGCTTAAGCAAACCGGCTGTGTGCTGCTCAAACCAGTGTAGACCAGCTCAAACCGGCTTGTACTGGTTTGCACCACAGCCAGTTAATGAGGGGATCTCACTTGTGGTTTATGTAGTGGAGGATGGGTAACTCAGGGATGGAATTGGGGAACCTATAATTAACATTACACTTGGTCTTTCCAAGTAAAATGTTTTCAGCTATATATTATTTTTGGTTGATTTATAATAGAGGCTTGCATAATTATATTCCATTAACTAGGTTAAATTAAACATTTTAGTACAATTTATTCCATTGTTTCTTGTCTCGTATGCTTACAGATATGCACTAAATCACTCTGGCCCATGAATAAGCAATTTTCCTGCAGTGCCATAAATGTTTAATAGTATTGTGTTTTTGTAAAATATTAAGCCAATTTAAATTAGGCTCAAAGGGAGATGGATAGGCAAGACAGGTTTTATGTTCTTATTGCCTAGTAACTTCTTACCAAATCTTTTGGCACATCAAGACCCACTGCACAAACCACACATTATGTGCTCAAAACAAGCCTTCTTACACCACCCTGCCCCATGCATATGAATGGGTGCAACATAGTAGAATATTTATGTAGTCCTCTAGTTGCCAGCTAGCTATCCTTGCCAGTTGTCATCTTAGTTAAATGCTGTTTTTGTCACCATTATTTAAGTCTACTATTCCCCAGCCTCCAAAAACACGTTCCATGTTTGAGTGTCGATAAAAGCTGTTCTGATGTAGACTTCTTTTTTGTTTGTCTCCTGTATCTGCAGTGAATGTCATGCACTGTACAATATGCCAGCAGGACTATAAACAGAGCGATTTGATTGACAACTACTTCGTCAAAGACACCTCGGAAGCCACCAGCACGTCTGATGAAAAGTCTGCACAGGTATTATGGACCCAAGTTTTCCCTTGGCACGTGACGAGAAGTCTCACGTGTGCCTTACGGGCCCAGCCAGTTTGTGTGAGCGTGCGTGACTCCGTGGAGGCCCAGAGGTGTTTAACACTGCGGACGTGTTTGTGTGTTATCTGGGCCGTCTTCTCCAGGTGTGTACGAGCTGCGAGGACAACGCGGGGACCATAGGGTTCTGCGTGGAGTGCGGAGAGTGGCTGTGCAAGACCTGCGTGGAGGCCCACCAGAGGGTCAAAATCACCAAGGACCACAAGATCCGCACGGCGGAGGATGCCGAATCTGCGCCCGGTAAGGCCTCCCGGCGACCCGTTCCCCAGTGAATGATTGACAAGGTCGTTGATATGGCTGGCTGCACGTCCTCCACACTACACTTCTCCTGTAGACTGCCGTCGCCATAGTAACAGGGCCACAGGGCCTGACTGCTCGGGAGCGCAGCCGCTGCTGCTGGCCCGCCTGAGCTCGGAGGAGATCATCTCTGCCCACTGTTGGTTCAGTCTCTCTTACTGTTCGTGTGTCCAGGGTCCGTGGGCGCAGCAGGGCAGCGGCCCGTCTTCTGTCCCGTGCACAAGCAGGAGCCTCTCAAGCTCTTCTGTGAGACGTGTGACACGCTCACTTGCAGAGACTGTCAGCTGCTGGAGCACAAAGAGCACAGGTAAGGTCTATGCCGTGCTTTGATCATCTGCTTCCCAATTATAGCCGCGGTTGCTTTGGTCACCCTTTAGTTAACTGCGCCCTACCTAAATGATTGTGTTTTTGTAAACTAGATAATAAGACTGCACTGTAATCACACATAACTGCTGGTGTGTTTCTGGTCTGAAAATGTCTCTACATGTAAAAGTTGCTTTGGACCTGACTGGTTTGCAACAGAGTTTGTCCACTCGAGCAGCATCAAATGTTAATGGGGTCCCCCTCCTTCTCCCTCACTCTGCTCATTGACTACATTTTAGCTAGTTGTGCAGTGGGTGGAGTCAGGCTCAGAGCTGAGACTGACTCCACCCACTGCAACTTTGAAAAATGCATCAAGGAGCTGAGAGGGAAACCCCCATTAACATTACCATTTAAATTTGATGACATATGATCATACTAAGTGTACTGATAAAAACCAGCCAGGTCCTGGAGTCATTTTTAACGGATATGACGTGTAGCTCTGTTTTCAGCCCACAAAATGCAGACAAAAAAAACAACTAATTTTGTCAATATTAATTGATGTCTCATCGCAGATTAATCCTAATTCTTCGTTTACAGCTCAAACACATTTTAGGGTGCAGCACACTTTAAATAGGGCCTTCATCTGGTATGCTGATGTGCATGTTTTTAATGTAATTTGATGAACAGGTATCAGTTCCTAGAAGAAGCTTTCCAGAACCAGAAAGGCATCATCGAGACCCACATGGCCAAATTGCAAGAAAAAAACAACTATGTCCACTACTCGGTCTCACAGGTTCAAAATAGGTGAGTCCCCTCTCTACTATTTCCACTGGGGGCACTATTGTGTATTAGTAGCATTGTTAATTTGTTAATGGAGTTGACGAATGCACAAATGTATTTTATTTAATTATTTTCGTTAGTAGTTAGCAAATCAATGTGATGTATGTGCTCTCCCTTTATTTTCCACCCAGGCTAAAAGAGCTCAATGAGACACACAGGAAGGTGGAGCATGAGATCAAGATTGCAGTTTTCACACTTATCAATGAGATTAACAAGAAGGGCAAGTCCTTACTGCAGCAACTAGAGGTAAGGCTTTGATTGTGCATTCATTCTCCCTCTCTGGAAGTGTCACTTTGAAAGCCTAGCAGTACTTCTAGCTTTCAGGTTTACCCAGTGCTTACTAGCAGCAACTAGACAGTAGTAGTCACTAGTGTTACACGGTGTACTGCGATACCCTGCCATTAAAAACTGTACGATGCCAATAGTACCGGTACTTTTAGAGTGTTTAAATAAGCGCTGTATTTCATGTATGATAATCCAGTTTTCTTTTATAGTGTACATTGCATCTTTTCTTTTTATGTGGCAAAACGATATGCATGGCTGCAAGGGCAAAGAAGGTCTAATTTGGCTTTATCTTCTAAGATAACTTAGCAATGTGGCAATAACATCTCTACAAAAGCAATGTTCACACACACATTGGGATAATGTTGTTTGTTTAGTGGGTGAGAACGAGAACATTTCTAGTCTTGTCAATTTATATTCCTAGTTCTCAGAGCACGGACCTAGCTAAAGTGGTAAACGTGATAATGGTAGCAAATATAGTTAAGATAGATATCGAAGAAATCAAACCACATTACTTTCGACCTATATTACCTGATCCCTGGTAGCAACGGGATAGGCTATATTTCTCCCAGGCAGGGCACGTAGTGAAAACAGATTCAAAGTTGAATGAATAATAAAATCTTTATTTAATTCCAATTAACCGCATACAAACATGCACATTCAACTTAAACATCAACTTTCCACTCTACTACCCAGCGGTCAAGTGTAGGCTCATAGACATAAATAATCGTGTGGATACATGTGCCGTCTCATTC
This sequence comes from Forbesichthys agassizii, assembly GCA_026546735.1. NCBI lineage: Eukaryota > Metazoa > Chordata > Actinopteri > Percopsiformes > Amblyopsidae > Forbesichthys > Forbesichthys agassizii. The sequence continues at coordinate 3,676 of JAODLL010004662.1, read as the reverse complement.
ATTTCCTCATGACGTGATTACATCATCGCTATAAATCTACTCTCTTAAAGAGATAGTGTAAAACGTAGTAGTGCTGCCTAACCCTAGTACAGAAAAAAGGTAAACCTGTCATTTCTTTTAGCTCATCGTAGCCGTGATTGTGTTTAACATTTAGCAAGCTGCAGGCTGTGCAGGGATGATGTAATCTTGCTTGCGTTTCTCTCTTTACGCGCGCTAAAGTACCGAAATCTGGTACCGTTTGATTTAATCTTAATCGGTACTCTTGAAAGTACCGAGTTCGGCACCCAACCCTATATATCTGTGACGTAGTGCTGCTGAAGAGAAGCTTTTTTCCCTTCACACACGGCCTCGGTGTTGTGACTAATGCATGTGCTTCCTGCAGAGCGTGACCAAAGAGCGCAGCCTGCGGCTGCTGGCCCAGCAGAAGGACACCACCCTGCTGGCCCAGCAGATCCGTCACGTGATCGCCTTCTGCCACTCGGCCATCAACACCGGCAGCAGCACCGCACTGCTCTACAGCAAAAGGCTGGTACGCATCAGAGCTGCATGAGTGACCGCCCGGCGTCCACGGGTTGAGCGGGGTTACCGCCTTCTTCACCAGGCCTAGGTCCTTGTCTTGACTAGCCCGTGTGTGCGCTTGTGTTTCTGCATGTAGATCCTGTTTCAGCTTAGGCAGGTCCTCAAGGCCAGGCTGGAGCAGGCTCCACAGGCCAATGGAGCTGTGCGTTTCTTCTGCGACCCGACCTTCTGGGCCAAGAACGTGGTCAACCTAGGTGAGCTTGAACCTCTCTTGCCCACACGAGAATATGTGCTTATGTCCCAGAAGCCCCTATGGTGAACACCAAACCCCAGGGCGCACTACAATACGCTCACGGCAGTCACTCATTGCTCACGGCTCCGTCCTGAGTTGGACGCAAGCCGTCAAACACAACGGGATGTTTTCATGCTCGTTTGAAACGAGTGGCACCTCAATCCTGTAAAGTGAGTAGATGTGTGACTATCTATCTTAAAACTGGTTCTGCAAAGCACACAGTCCAGCTAGCCAATCTGTCCTTGGCATTTTTTTCCTCATCACTTCCTCATGCATAGCTTATTTAGCGGTCTTCACTCTGCGTTGTTTGTTGTTGTTTAAGAGACGGATTCCGCTACTTGACTCCAAGGACTGTTTATTCTGCATTAACAGACAAGGCAATATTAGTGGCCCAGCGCAGCTCTGCCTGCTCCGTTACAGGTTAAATGGCAAGAGAGCGCACACATATATTATATTAAACAAGTCAATTAACAATCCTTGTCAATAAACAAAACAAGAATTGAAAATACATGTACATACGTCAGATATGAATACCGCAAAAGAATCATTACATTACATTAAAACATACCTGCATTAACAGGCAAGGCAATATTAGTGGCCCAGCTCTGCGACACACATCCACCACTTGCACACTAGCAATTCTTACAGCACGTGTCTACGATTTAATGCATAAGAACAAATAACAAATAACTACTTATCAACAAAACTGCGGGAAGTAATCTATTAAAAGGTGTAGTCTTCGATTGCAAGCTAATTGGAAGCTAATGCACGTTGTTGTCAAAATCACTAATATCTCCTCGGATTTCTCTAGTTTACCGTTCTGTGTGTGTCGAGAAAATAATCTGGTACTTCTACACAGCCCCGGTTCTGTAGATAGGAACATAAACTCACATTTGAGCACGAAGGTGAGCAAGCGTTCTTCAGAATGACCCCGTCCCACGTCCCCTAACAACAGGTAACCTGGTGATCGAGAAGCCCCCCCAGCCTCCTCCCAACGTGATGGTGGCCGCAGCCCCGTCCCAGAACCACCCTAGCAGCAAGCATGCGGGCCAGATCAACCTGGCCCAGCTCCGGCTGCAGCACATGCAGCAGGCAGCGTATGTGCAGCAGAAGCAGCATCACCACCAGCAGCAGCAGCAGCAGCAGCAGATCCAGCAGCATCACCAGCAGCAACAGCAGCAGCAACAACAGCAGCAACAGCAGCATCAGCAGCAGATCCAGCAGCAGATGCGCATCGCCTCCCAACTGTCGCAGCAGCAGCAGCAGCAGCAGCAGCAGCAGCAGCAGCAGCAGCCCCGGCAGGCGGGCCCCATACTGCAGCAGCAGCAGCAGCAGCAGCAGGTATTTCTGGGGGGGCTTTCCCAAACAGTAATCGTAATGTTGTATTGGCCCCTAAAATGATTTGAGGGTTGAAAGCTGTATCGGGTGTATAGTAACCCTGCACTCACACCTCCAGCAATTTTTGTAATGGGAACAAAAACAAAGTTGTGCAGACCGCACACAACAACAATATCCTAGGATTCTCAATGAGTTTCCAATGTGTGGGGCAGAGTTTCTGAGGGAGCACCCTATGGCATTGAAGGGAGTTGTGATTTTGATTTGATGTTAGCAAGCCTTCTCAAGAACGACTGCTTAAACCTTTCAACACTTTAACTTACAGTTTCGTCCTTTAGTCATAGTTGCCTGCCTGTTGACTTAACTGGTGGTATCCAGCTATTTTATGAGTATTGTGGATGGGGATTGTGCTAGGGCTGGCTTTGGTAGTAATTAATATCAAACTCCCAAAGCTTCAGGGGCACGGACAACATTATATTAAACACATATCTGACAAGTACAAGCGGGCTCGGAGCTGTTTGCAGGCTTTTGGGATATGGATGCCATGTTTGAGTGTATAGTTTATTACACACATTTCTGAAAAGCAAAGATTCGTATGATTTGAATTATCAACTATTTCAAGATACAACAGGTACAATCAATGCTTTTGTCAGACCACCAACATAAACTGTCACTACTCACCCATGGAAACTAGTTCCACCGATTGATAACAGTCAAAATCGATCTTACATTTGCAAGGGTCCACTCCAGAGAGTCCAGTAAAATTAGTCCAAAACACATTATTACTTAAATAAATGCTGCATATTAGGTAAATGACAGATAAGGAATTTCAACAGGTAATTTTTTAATACCAAAAATGAGTATCCGTTGCAACTTTCACATTTTAAGAATGTAGTGTACACACAAACATTTTTTTTTCTATGAATTTAAGGGATTTTAGTGTTTTATTTAAGATAAATTGGTTTGGGCCTTAAAAGTAATGTGATGCGACAGTGATTTATATTCAAATGTATTTATTTCCTTAACATGCTGGAAATTTTCAAATGGTTTTAGTGTCTAGAAAAATGTATTTGAATTTATTTTGAATATGTAAATCATGATCTCATATTTGTTATACAATGTCACAGCCATATTTATGTAGTAGCCTTATTTTTCCAATAAGTCCCCAAAAACTGATAAAAATGTTTAAACTACAATACACTTTAGCAACTTTTGATATTATATTTAACTTTATTTAGGGTTACTGCTATTATTGGTTGCACCACATGATAAATGGTTGCACCAAATGACACTGTGATCAACATCTATTTGAGATCATTAGGCATTCCATACAAACAATAATTGAAACCATCTTAAAATATCACAACCTTTTCTTGAATTGAAACATTTATTTAACAATTTTATAAAAAAAGATATGAATATACACTCACCTAAAGGATTATTAGGAACACCATACTAATACTGTTTGACCCCCTTTCGCCTTCAGAACTGCCTTAATTCTACGTGGCATTGATTCAACAAGGTGCTGAA
>JAODLL010004661.1:0-10997 GCA_026546735.1 Forbesichthys agassizii | reverse complement strand
AAATCACAGTTATACCATTTTATTGGTTTACAACCTCCGTGAACAAGATTTAGGTCGGAGTCCGCAGTTCTTCTTCGTCTCTGAGTCCAATGGGGCACTCTAGCCCCCCCTACTGCACTGGGGCTGCAGTATGCCACAGTCCAACTGTTACACCCGTTTTCCATCTACATGGCTACAATGAAAATGATGACACGTAAACAGGAAAACAACATAGTGGGGCAAGCAATGCTGTGAATAAAGAAGTTTTAAAATCAGGACCGTCCAAGAGCTAAACATTTTAATGTCTTATCAGAGGACATAGGATACTTCCCTTAGCCATGAGAAGTTTGGGCCTGCCAAAATCATGCGACACGTCTACTTCTGCTGCAGGGGATATAATTCGGGTCAGTGCTCCAAACGGACAGAGAAATCCATTTCATCCAGAATTGGCAGATATGTAAGACAAGCTTCACATAAATCTGCGTTGAATCGTAGGCTGAATCGGGAGACTAGTCCCAGCTCTTGCGCTGTGGCTACAGCTTATCGCTATTTCCTTACAAATCAACACCAGCTTCCACATAACATATAAACATGGTGGTAACTGAGCAGTCCGCAGAATTGGTCGGTGATTGTATAAACTACTACGAGTGTAATTTACTAATTTATTAGCACTAACTTGTTAGTGGTTTAGTAACTCATTAACAGAATAATAGACAGAGGTACGAGACGTGCTGCCATCTTGACTTCATGCTCAGGTACAATCAACAAGTCTTCATGTCCTGCCCCATCTAGTCTAAATGTGCTCTCTTCCCCAGGCGGGATTCATCTTTGGATTTTATTTCATTTTCGGTGTCAGAGGTCCATAAAGCTACTCAGCCTCTCTGGTAAAGACTACTCCAAGGTGCTGGAAAGGAGGGTTTGGCCAATTGTCAAACCTCAGATTAAAGAACAACAATGCGGATTCCATCCTGGTCGTGGAACAACAGACCAGCTATTTACTCTCGCAAGGATTCTGGGGGGGCCTTGGAGTATGCCCCTCCAGTCTACATGTGTTTTGTGGATCTGAAGAAGGCGTATGACCGAGTCCCCCGGGAGATACTGTGGGAGGTGCTGCAGGAGTATGGAGTGAGGGGGGCCCTTTTAAGAGAAATCCAATCCCTGCATGCCCAAAGCGTAAAATTTGTACGGATTTTCGACCGTAAGTCAGACTCGTTTCAGGTGGGGGTTGGTCTCCGCCAGGGCTGCTCTTTATCACAAATTCTGTTTGTGATATTCATGGACAGGATAACGAGGCATAGTCGTGGTGGGAAGGGGTTGTTGTTTGATGACCTGGGGATCTCATCACTGCTTTTTGCATATGATGTGGTCCTGCTGGCATCATCGGTCTGTGACCTTCAGCACTCACTGGATCGGTTCGCTGCCGAGTGTGACGCGGCTTACAATGACAACAAAGGATATGGTAATCAATCAAGATACATGAAGATAATAGACACATATTGTAGGTAGACATTCCAGAGGAGGTTACTACTTAACATCAACACAATGATTGACCGGTCAGCAGTTATGTGTTGTGTGACCTGTGTTCCCAGGTCATTAGCGTAATATAGATGGCTTAAGGCCATCTAACACAAAGTATAACATACATTAGTTAAGATGTATATAAAAGCAATAAGATACGAATACATTTTCCAACAATTTGACTACGGTACCGGTACTGTAATGTCAAAAAAAATTACAAAATGGCTATCCTGATTTGTGATGCTGGGGTAGCCTATTTTATAAAATTGTGGTAAGTTACTTTGTCCATCCATACATCCATCCATCTATCTTCAACCGCTTTTTCGTAGTTGGGTCGCGGGGCCAGCAGCTCCAGCAGGGGACCCCAAACTTCTTTTTCCCGAGCCACATGATCCAGCTGACTGGGGGATCCCGAGGCATTCCCAGGACAAAGTGGAGATATAATCTCTCTACCTCTCTTCCACAAGGCCTCTTCCCAGCTGGACGTGCCTGGAACACCTCCCTAGGGAGATCCTTATCAGATGCCCATCCCATCTCAACTGTCTCCTTTCGACACAAAGAAGCAGCAGCTCTACTCCGAGTTCCTAAGTATCTTTCTGAGTATCTTTAAGGGGATTAGGGGTAAGGACTCATTCCCTACCCGGAGTAGGCACTTCACTGGTTTCCTGCTGAGAACCATGGACTCACTTAACACTCGGCTGCAAACCGATCCATTGCGTGCTGGAAGTCACGGACCGATGATGCCATTGGGACCAGATCATCTGCAAAAAGCAGCGATGAGATCCCCAGGCCACCAAACGGCAACCCCTGCTCCTCCGCCTTGATATCCTGTCCATGAATATCACAAACAGGATTGGTGACAAAGCGCAGCCCTGGCAGAGACCAACTCCCACTTGTAACGAGTCCGATTTACTGCTGAGAATCCACACACAGCTCTTGCTTTGGTCATGCTTTGGGCATTGGATTGCCCTTAAAAGGGACCTCCTCACCCCATACTCCTGCAGCACCTCCCACACCATCTCCTGCTTGCTTTTAGCATTTGTGGACAGATCTTATCAATCCCTGGGGCTTTTCCACTGTGGAGTTGTTTGACCACCTCAGTGACCTCCCCCAGGAAAATTAACGATAATCCCCCATTAGCCTCCAGCTCTGTCTCTACGATAGAGAGCATGTCAGTTGGATTCAGGGGTTCCTCAAAATGTTCCTTCCACCGCCCAATTACCTTCTCAGTTGAGGTCAACAGTGTCCCATCCTTGCTGTACACAGCTTAAATGGTTCCCCGCTTCCCCTCCTAAAGTGGCAGATGGTTTTCCAGAAACACTTTGGTGCAGACCAAAAGTCTTTCTCCATGGCTTCTCCAAAGCTCTCCCACACCTGCTGCTTTGCTTCTGCTACGGCAGATGCTGCAGCCCTTCGGGCCCATCGGTACCTTGCAACCGCCTCCAAAGACAACATATCCCGAAAGGCCTCCTTCTTCAGTCGGGCGACTTCCCTGACCACCGGTGTCCACCACGGTGTTTGAGGGTTACCGCCTCTTGAGGCCCCTAATACTTTTAGACCACAGCTCTCTGCCTCAGCTTCAGCAATGGAAGCTTTGAACATTTCCCACTCAGGTTCAATGTCCCCAACCTCCACAGGGATGCCAGAGAAGCTCCGCCTGAGGTGTGCGTTAAAGATCTCACGGACAGGAGCCTCCTCCAGATGTTCCCGGTTTGGGTGCACCAGGTCTGTCCAGAGTCTTCCCCCACCCCTTGACCCAACTCATCACCAGATGGTGGTCGGTAGCCAGCTCTGCCCCTCTCTTCACTCAACATGCGCATGCAAAACATGCGGCCTCAAATCCGATGATATGATCACAAAATCGATCATCGACTTTCGGCCTAGGGTGCTCTGGTACCACATACACTTCCTTCCACACTTCCGCATCCTTATGATCAAACATGGTGTTTGTTATAGACAGTCCATGACTAGCACAAAAGTCTATCTCCCTAATATAAACCTGCTCGGGTTTAGATTAGGGAGACTGTTCCTTCCAATCACACCTCTCCAGGTGTCTCCATCATTTCCCACATGCACGTTGAAGTCTTCCAGCAGAACTATGGAGTCCCCTACTGGAGCTCCATACAGGACTCCATATAGGGTCTCCAGGAAGGCCGAATTCTCCAAACCTGTTTGATGCATAGGCACTGACAACAGTCAGAGTTTTCCTCACCACAACCCATAGGCGTAGTGAGGTGACCCTCTCATCCACCGGGGTAAACTCCAATGCAGCAGCGCTAAAACGGGGGCTTGTTAGTATCCCCACACCCGACTGGCGCCTCACACCCTGGGCAACTCCAGAGTGGAATAACCATCCTATGGGTCGACCACTCGTGGGAGGAACCGTGGGGGTCAGGTGCACTATCATATGTGTGGCAGTGAAAGTCAGGGTCTTCAACGAACCAGACCTGGGCTGCAGAGGCTAGCTCTGGGGACGTGAAATTTATTTCAATGAAAGACAAATGTTAACTATGTAAAGCCATTGACATTTTGACTAGGATGTAGCATTGTACTTACCCTGAGATGGAACCTGTATCCTTTGAGGGAGGGAGGAGGGAGAGAGATAATTAATATTAACATATATTTTAAACAATACACAAAACAAAACAGTTACCTCCTGATTTAAAAGTATTTAGGTGTGGAGACACAGGGAATTGGTTTGAATATATTTCTGCAAAAAAACAAAGAAAAATAAAAAATGTTTAGATTTCATTGTTAAGAAAGGTGACCAGGCATTCTTGTGGGATTGAGTTCAAATTGTCCACCCGCCCCTCCTCACTTTAAAATAATCAATGCTAAAGCTTTATATGTAGGGTTATTTTTAGGTGATATCTGGCTGTTACCTTCAAATTGGTCTACTGGTGTGGCAGGGAGAAGTTGTTTCCATCCATCCATCCATCTTCATATCTTCATCTACTTATCCAGAGTCAGGTCGCGGGGGCAGCAGCTTCAGCAGGGGACCCCAAACCTCCCTTTCCTGAGCCATATTATAAAGCTCTGACTGGGGGATCCCAAGGTGTTCCCAGACCAGTGTGGAGAAGTTTTTAAATTCTGTTAAATCATTAAAGTAAAGTGGGATTGGTTTTTGGTAAAAACATTTTTTTAATAAAAGGCACTTTTTCCCGACACTATTTGTTACACTGACATGATTTTTTTTTCTTTTCTTGGATTGATTAGAATCACCATTTGGGGTAAAGCAGGGGCCTTTGGCACTGGGAGGGAAATGTTTATCACCAGTGTCAGCGTCAGATTCTTCAGAGTCAGCCAGATCATACTTTGGATTTCACCTGGAAAAGACAGCATGCATAAAGTGCAGTTGTGTAATGGTGTTGTTTCCCTTTATTTCAAACTCTAAATTTTGACCTTTGCTTCTTGTGTGTTGTTTTTGGTTCCGTTTCGAGGCCTGAACCTTTTTCAGCCCGTACCAGGGACTCATGTGCCTTGTCATATGAATCTAAAAAAGACCACAGTTTATTAATTTCTAGTGTACATTCTAGTATTGTTTCTAGTATTGTTATACTGATACCACTGTACCGCAATACCCTTTTCTTTTACAGTGTTTTAATAAGCACTCTATTTCCTGCATCGAGTGCTCTGCTTCCTTTTCCTGGGTATACAGTTATTGTCACAGGGTAAGTGGATGAGGTGGCAGAAATCAAACGCAAGTTGGGTTTAGAGCAACAAATTTAATCAAACACGAAATAACAGACAGCATGCACTCACCAATACAGGAAACAATAACCAACAAAGTCTCTTGAGACTGCAATGTGATTAAGGGCTATATAAATACAATTGAATTGACTTGACTAGAAACAGAGAGCTACATGTACTCTAGCTAATTAGGGGAATGGGCACCAGGTGTGTGTAATGACAAGACACAGACAGTCCAAGATGAGTAAAAGATTGGAGGGAAACCCCAGGCACCCTGACAGTTATTTTTTTTGTGCACACTGCAGATTGATTTTTTCTTAATTAATTCCAGTTCACCCGATATTAAATGTTGACTTTTGTGTAATAAAACATTTCCAAAAATGTAAATCTCAACTGTAAAGGTAGGCCTACTGTACATCATTAACAGTTCAAGATTATGCTGCTCTTTTACTTTATTAACAAGATTATTGTAATATTACCTTGAATACTTTTTCTTGGTATCGCATCCAAAAAAAAAAAAAAAATTGTACAGTATGGTGACACATAGTGAACATACATTGGAAAAATAACTAACATTTAAACCAAATGTAAATATTCAGGAAATTAACGAATTTTTGATCTTCAATATCTCCATGGAATACACCTTCCACGACTCAATGTAAGGTACTACATCATCACCTTCCTAAAATAATGGACTAAGTCATTCTTGGAGATTTTTTTTTTTTTTGCCTAAATCCTCAGTTGAACAGATCCTGTGATTCTTTCCCTGGCCTATGTATAATAACTATTTAATGTGTACATTATATCTATGTAATAGAACATTTTTGGTTCAGATTCATGTGTTTTCTGCAAAACCTGAAAATAATGACTTAGGCCATTATTTTAGGAAGTTGACGACATGTAAAGTCACTGCCTTCCTCAATCTCTCTTGAGTTTGATATGAGGCCAAAAACATCCATCCTTTGTGCACCGAGTTTTGGAAACGACAGCTAAACTATCAGCCTCATTCGGGAATTTACTGGTACTGTAAAGCAAAAAGCAATTCAGAAATAAAATATGCTATACACATATTTTAAAAATGTTGATGAGTGTATTCAGGTTTAGAGCTGGGTGAAGTTGTGTTGCGTTCCAGACAACTCGGAAGTCGAGAATGTCCTACCTACTAGAAACAAATACAATACAACAGCAAAGTTTTTTGTTTATGTTTAGCCTTGTGCACCTGGAACGCTTTGAAGTGGGAAATAACCTCCGGTGTGTCTGGAACGCAGCAATACACTTTCATGCAGGGGTGCCCAATCATGGTCCTGGATGGTTCTGGAGATCTACCACCCTGCATGTTGTAGATGTCTCCCTGCTCCAACACACCAGATTCAAATGAATGAGTCATTATCAGTCTATTGCAGATATTAATAACAACCGATTAATCAGGTTAATCAAGTGTGTTGGAGCAGCAAGACATCTAAGACATGCCGGGCAGAAGATCTCCAGGACAAGGATTGGGCACCCCTGCTTTAATGTATTAAACATGTCAAGCCACTTTGATAAAACTGGCATGTCATCCGATTAGAGCCAATTGATTTAAAGGGTTGCATTGTATTTGTGGTTTTCTTGTTTTTAGTAATTGCCCAAAAAATACTTTTCAAATTATTTTTTGCATTAGGACCACCCCTAATACAAAAATAATGTTTGTTTTTTTGGCGTGTGTGTGTGTAAGAAATGTAAATAAAATAAAATGGTTTAGGAACCTAAATGTGGAGTTTTGACATCCTAGCAAAGCCCTCTTTGCATAGGAGCAGGACAAAGTTCCTCAACACATTAGTAGATTTTGTAAAAATTAATTAATTCTACAATCTAGATAAATGGGAAAAGTCCACGTTGGATGATAGCAGGGGCTAATAGAAAAGGTCTGTTTTGCTGAATGTTTCGTACACTATGAAAATCTCCCCATGTATACAAGATTTTCCACAAAAGCAACCTGCTTGTTCTTCAACTGGATGCAGTTGTTTCCTGTGGACCTGGCCCCAGAGAAATGTTTGAACTGTATTTCGTCATATAGCCTTATTATACCAAGACTATTAGCAATTGGACCATCATTATGCTCCTTTGTAGACATTGTTTACCTTCTGACTTGGTTGCTCTTATGGTCTCTCTTTCTGACAGTCTCCATATGACTTGTTCCAAAGGCTTGTTGAGTTTCTGAATCATTCTCTTTAGCTGACCAAGAAAATTCTGGGGAAACTGGAGATGATTTTGCTTCATCACTGAGATTGATTAGGCCGTGCATGGTATATGTGACATTTCCTTTCCCATACAGGCTGCTGCAGTGGTCCACAAACAACACCAGGAGGTCTTTAGCATAGTCAGCATTATCTGCACATAAGGAAACACTTTGGAGAATGGTAATGGAAACAGTAAGCAGCATGAAGTTTTCATACATAACCCTTGGAAGATGCTCTTTAAGGAAGACCGGCCCAGTGTACAAGAGAAATGTCCAAAATTCGGTTGCTTTCCACATGTTGGATTCTTTCAGAGATCTGGGTTTTCAATTAAATTCTGATGGAATATGTGGTCTAATGCCGAATGCCCACCAAATGCGTTCAATGCGTTGCTCCAGAAGTCATTCATTGTCAATGGGGCAGTCTGAATCTATGCGTTGGGAGTGTCGCACTGGTCTGCATTGCGTTTCGAATGTCGCATGTGTTCAATTTTTCCCAACTCTTGCATTTTTTGGCCGTACGGCAAAGTACAAGATTCAACCAGAAGTTTGAAAAATGTTTAAATGCCCGGCAAGCTAGCTAGCCAGTAGCCTTGATAATATTGTTTTCTAAAGTGTTAAAAGCATACACATTTGTAATATTGTTGGTGAATCTCTTAGTGAATCTTTTAGCTATACACATATTGAAAAATATTTTTAAAAGATAGATATTTTCGCAGCTATGACACTATATATGATGTGCTCAAGGAGCTAAATACTATGATAATGCTTGCTTATAGGCAACCTGAAGGGGTTCTCCACACTAGATATCACCATGTGAGTCGAAAAGTGGAAATTAAGACCAATCTAACAAGGAAAGCCGTGTATATACGGTTCAGAGGCCCCCTGGTGTACATTCTTGGATTTAAATACAACTCGTGGTTCAAGCTGATAGATCGTTATTTACCAGGACCGTATTCCCCTAATATGCATGCGGGGAACTATAATTTCTTTGTTTATACAGACATAGTTGACCTTCAGATTGTAGGCGATAGCTATTTGCCTCTACTTAGAACAGTTAAAAACGAGGGGAAGTACAGGGACATTGTCACTTTAAACTACACCAAGCCTCAGTACGTACATGTGCGAAGCAGACATATAGAGACCATAACAGTTGAAGTCAAAACCATACATAACCAAGCATATCAGAATGACAAAAACTGAAAATCTAACCCTGGCTGACACATCGATCAAAGAGCTAACAGAATTGCTTCCAGTGATCCTCGCCACACATCCAAGCAGCATGAAGATAATCATCCATGCTGGGGCCTTTGACAATCTCCAAAGGAAAACTGTCTCTGAGCTCCTGAAACATTTTTTCTATGCTACTGGACATACTAAAAAAATCTCAACAACAAGTCACCATCTCTGGCCCATTAGCAACGCTGGGGAAAGGAATTGAATATTTTAGCAGACTCCTTGAAATGAATACGTGGCTGACATCTGCATGCCATAACCACAGGATAAGGTTTATTGACAATTTAAATATTTTTTGGAACTGTACAGGCCGCTTCAGACCTGACGAGGTGCATCCAAACATCTTGGGATGCCGGCTAATTGGTGCTAACCTACGTCACGCTTTTGGAACACCATTTCCAAACAAGATAAGCAAAGAGGACAGCACCCATAGACAGAGTATACACGCCTCCTCTCCTGTCGCTTTGTCTAGAAACACTCAATGCTTTCACAACAACTCCCTCCCTCCTCCTCATCACCCTCCCCCTCCCCCCCTCTAATGCACTCACCCAACCCTCTTCAACCACATTTATTGCTTAGACAAATGCAACATCATCAACAATCGTTATCTCCACAGAGTACAGAATGTACTCGGTGATGTGCTCTGGGTCCCTGCCATTATGATAATAACAATGCCAAATATTTTGACTACAAGCTCGGGCCCAGCATCCCTGTGTTGATTAGAAAGAGAAGGTTTTGTGAGCAAGTAACTGATAAAGTAAACTTAGCTAATCTGTTAACGGCAACATGTCAACCCACTGGTCCAGTAATACCTACTATAGCTATAAAAATGGCTTTACCTAATATTAGATTTCTCGTCAACAAATCTCTCCTGGTAAATGACATCATCATTTCCTACAACTTAGACTTTATGTTTCTCACTGAAACGTGGTTAACAGACAATTGCAGTGCTACTATTCTTAATGAGACAGCACTTGACAAATTTGTCTATATGAATACTTGTTGAAATGTTGGGAAAGGAGGAGGAGTGGCTGCATTATTCAAAGATATATTCCAAGGCAAAGAAAATAGATGAGGAAATGTTATTTATTTTGAATACCTCTGTTTTATACTAAAGGGTGCCCCCAAAATGTTATTTTTAACCATTTACAGACCTCCAAGATATTCTGCAAATTTTATTGACAATTTTGCTGAACTACTTTCTGTTATATCAGTTGACAACAATGCCAAAGAAGTTTTTTTTTTTTTCAACTTTCACCCACTCAAGGCCACACTTAAGATCTGGTTATATCTAAAGGCCTCAATATTTCCTCTGTCATGGTTAAAGATTTGGCATTGTCTGACCATTTTTGTGTCTTTTTTGAATCACTTATCACCCCGATTGTTCCAGTAAACACTGTTCCAAATAAGAAAAGGTACATTAACGAGAGCACCAATTCACAGATTATGGAAGCCATAGCTATCCTTCCAACAATAAGTGTTGATTAAGTTGAGTCAGTTGATGTTCTCCTGCATAATTTTAATGCCAAAATATTGAATGTCATGGATCGGGTGGCACCAATTAAGGTAAAGACAACCATGAGCAAACAGAAAACACCATGGAGAAATACCACTATGGTAAGTGCCCTGAAAAGAGATTGTAGGAAAGCAGAACGTAAATGGAGAAAAACTAGATTTCAAATTCAATATGACATCTATAAACAAAGCCTTGGAAACTTCAACAATGAGGTCATGCAAGGCCAGACAGCAACATTTATCGGGAATGATCAATAGGAATATTAACAATACCAACACCTTATTTGTCATGGTTGACAAGCTTACAAACCCAATAAAACAGATAGCATCAGAACTCATGTCGACTGAGAAATGTAATGAATTTGCATGTTTATTTAATGAAAAAATAATAGGTATTAGACAGTCCATTAGAACTACACAGTCCAACAAGGTTTCTGTACTGTCTACACGACCACCAAGACGTAACTTGGTTACTATGTCGCATTTTACTACAATTCATCAAAAATCCCTAGAAGAAACAGTTCAAAATCTTAAAGCATCTACTTGCTGTCTTAACACAATGCCATCAGACTTTTTTAAAACAATTCTAAACTCCATATTAATAGATCTAAGAAAATATTGAATAGCTCTCTGCAATCAGAAATCTTCCCAACATCTCTAAAAATAGCTGCCATTAAGCCCCTATTAAAAAAGAGAACACTGGATGCATCAACAACGAATAACTATAGACCTGTGTTTAAATCTACCTTTTATAGCAGAGATTATTTAGAAGGTTGTCTACAATCAACTCAGCAATTTTGTGACTTCAAATGGTCTCTTAGACAAATTTCAGTCAGGTTTCCAA
>JAODLL010004660.1:805-11000 GCA_026546735.1 Forbesichthys agassizii | reverse complement strand
TGGTTGCGCCCCCCCCCCCCCCCCCTTTAAAACTAAATAGCTACACCCATTTAAATGACCCAATTGACTAAATCACAGTTGGTGGTGTGTTATTTTTTTATTATACTTTATTATTATTATGTTTGATTTATTTCTTCAAAGTGAGATATTATTGCTATAGTTTTAGGGATTTATTTAATTTCTGCTCTACTAACCTGTCTTAATAGATTCTTGGATATATTAAACTGTCAAGTACAAATTGACATAAGAGGGCATCTCTCCTGTGTCTCTTTTCGCCCGGGCAATTCAACTGCTCGGAGCCACTGCCAGCCATGCACTTTGAGCAAACTCAGAGAGAAACTTCACAGAAAGTTCTGACAAGGTGTTCTTTTCATTTATGTGTGAATGGGACCTAGGGATGAAGTGACTGGCAATTGCCGATGTCTTTCAATTACTTACGTGTCAGAAGAGCTGGGATGTCTTTATTTTGTCGGTTGGGGGAGGTGAACTCATCGCACTGTGCTTTCGACAGGGAGTTCACATTGATATCCCACACACACGTTGGGCCTAACAAACCGTGGCTCTTTAGCAAAGACCAGGGAACAACCGTGCCACTAGCATCCAAATAGCCAAACTCACTACTAATTGACCTAAGGTGCGTTCAGAATTGGCGAACAGTGGTGAGCGTTTGCTCGCCAAATAGTTTTGCATTGCATTGTGTTTGTCGCGATTGTTTGCGAACAAAAGCAACCAGTTTGAGCAGGTAGTTCTCGGAGAAGACGTTGAAGCTGGACGAAGGGTGATGGTTTAAATCTAATATTTTTTGTAATGTTTACACAAATCGTTCAAAATTCAAGTTCAAAGCATTTATGTTCATGACGAACGTTCGCCCATTCTGAACGCACCTCCAAGAACACCGTGCCACTATCATTCAAATAGCCAAACTCTAGAACACTATTTTACCGGCATTTCAGCGAGGAAATGAGGATGATGATTAGCATCTTCAATGAGCTCTGCTCAGGAATAGCTGCTATAAAAGGACCGTAAAATTACCTCTTCCACCAGTCAGACAGAAGACAGAAAGCATGTTGAAAAGGCCAATACCGCCTTTAATCTTCCCATTTATTGAGGTCTACAATTGATGTCGACTGCCTAGAAGGAAATATAATTCCACTGCATTTCTCATTTAGCTAACTAATTCCACATTTAGCTAACTGGTACATTAACTAACTTGTACTTTGCAGATTGCCTGAAATAATTCAGTTTTATTAAACCAGATTCTCAAATTCTCCAAGTTATTTTTGTAGTTTATTTTACCCCAGGTGTTACTTCTCACCATGCTTGTATACTTTCTGCCCCATGATGTGCATGGTAAATAGCCTATACAGCAGTCGAAATGTTCATTTCCTTGTTCTTTGTTAACATACTTTTGATTGACCAATTAGCACCATTATCTTTATTATTGCACTATTTTTCTTCAGGGATTAACTCACTCCTTTAACAAACCCCATTATCAGTACATTGGTTTAAATTATAGCTTGTTCTATACATCAATACTTACATTGGAACATTATTATTTAATTTAACTTCTACTCACTGCCTATTGTCAGTTGAATTTAGCATCCTATTAAACTGAGAACTCTTATTTACTGAATCTTCTACCAGCACAGGTAGCATCTTATTTCACATAGAGTATAACCCAGCGTGTGTCACGTAGAGGGGGTCCGCAGAAATGTTGTAAATTAGAAAGAGGTCTATGTGAAACACTGCGTTCAATACATATCATTCCCTGTGTCCAAAGGCAAACAGAAAACTTTGCCTTTGATGCTGGTGTAGGCACTTCATTTTGTGTCAGTGTACCATGTAAGTGGATGTTTCAATTAAATGCACCATGTCAGAGTTTTTTTTAAATAAAAACAGTTTAAAGAGCAGTAATGATAACATGATGGAACTTACCCACTGTTTGTCAATCTGGTGAAGAGATGACCACATGTAGGATAAATACAGGACATGGGGAAAGAGACAAGTTCAGCACATTTCATCAGATTTAATGACGAGATTTCATTAACGTTTGTCAGCCGATCGGTTCTCTATTCATTCTCATGAATACTTTTACTGTATAAATACAATTAATTATTTAAAAATGTAAATAATATTAAATTAAATAAACCGTTGGGCAGCTCTTTATAACCTTTATGTGTGTCTTGTGATTTATTCAAGGAGATGCACATTCAAGCATATCATAACCAAAATAATTGGTGTTAAATCTTAATTTTAAATTATCAAAAAAAATCAAGCCCAAAAATACTCAAGGGTAAAAAAAAAAAAAAAGCCAAGCTAAATTTGCTCTTACAGTATTTATACAATATTTTAAGTTCAAAATGTTTCTGCTTATTAGTGCTTGAATAACTTGGTGCTTGAATAATGTTATGAGATCAGGTAATTATTATTGTTACGTTAGATGTCACAAAGCACCATGAGACCAATGTCTGCTGTCCTTAATAATAATACTAATAATATTTTAATTATTAACTTAATATTGGTGTCACACTGTTGGTGACTAAATATACATATTAATAATTTGGTAAAAGCTTTTTCAGATCAAACACCAGCAAGTGTAAGCAATTAATATTTACAGCATCTACCGTATCAATATACTGTATCATTAAATTGACCAAAATAAAAGTGCCAATAAAAAGTGCTAATACCCTGAATAATAAAGTGCAAAATGCATAAGACCAGAAAGGAAGGATTTTTTTCATTTTATTTTATAAAATAAAAGTACAGAAAGACCAGAAAAGGGCAGTCACAGACAGAAACCTAAGATAGCGAGTGCTACGTGGTGGAGCGGTCACTATAGGTTACGACAAACTGTACATGTCAAAGATTACGACTAAGAAACGCCATTATCGCACCAGCGGACTGTTTTGACTGGCGGCTCCATGGCGACTGGTCTAATAATGAGCGGCAGCTGGAGGTGAAGAGAGCAGCGGGCTTAGCTCTGTGTCACGTCACAGGGTGACCAAGGCTCCGCTCTCAGCATGGCCAAGGCTATGGGGAGAGAGTGCTTTCACTCACCAGCTGCTGTCAAGTGAACTGTACTTGCCAGTGGATTCTTTTATATATATAAAGACTTCGAAATGGTACAAAATACAGTTACAGGACGAGATCTCAACTGTTAGGCGAGGCTAGGCTGAAAGCATTGGTTTGTTATGTAGCCCATACCTTACCTAATACAGTTTGTGTGTGTGTGTGTGTATATATTTCATCATCAAATTTAGAGCTATAAATTGTTGTTTATTTACTAAATCTTTCCTTATTTTTTAACTAGCTCTCATTGCAACTCTCAGTTCTGAGCTACAGTGCCTTTAAGAGTTTACATAATTAAAATAGTAGGCTATTAGCTAACTGTTGTTGTTGTTGTTGGGTGGCAAGGCCTTAATGTGCCTTGGTCTTAGTTGTATAAAACAATATATTATGTTGGATTAATAAATTGGTTTTCTGGCTGGAAATTACCCAGTTTTAGCGTTGGCGTAAAGCTCGGCTTAGCTAACGTCTGCCGCTAACCTCATTAGAGTTAGCTGCAGTACACTACATTAGCTGCAGTGCACTACATTAGCTGCAGTGCACTACAGCTAGCTACAGTACACTACATTAGTTACAATAGGGCATACAGTACACTACATTAGCTACAATACACTACATTAGCTACAGTACACTACAGTTAGCTACAGAAAAGCCTACAGTACAATAGCTCCAGTACATTCCAGTTAGCTACAGTAGGGCCTACAGTACATTAGCTACAGTACACGACAGTTAGCTACAGTAAAGCCTACAGTACATTAGCTTCAGTACACTACAGTTAGCTACAATAAAGCCTACAGTACAGTACATTAGCTACAGTACGTACCACAGTTAGCTACAGCATACATTGCACAGCCAGGGCCATTCAGTTTGGTTACCTCTTGACCTACGTCCAGGACACAGAGTTTGGAGCACTGCTTCTTCGCATCCATGAGCACGTTGAACATGGTGCACACTGACAGAGACACCCGGAAGTCTGTGGACTTGCTGGCTTTCTGCATTTTGGCATCAAAGGCAGATTTTGTTCTATGGGGGCACATGTAGGACAAATGAAGTTAGAACTTCAACATAATTATGCAGGCTTTGGAAGGAATTCGATTACAACATTAGATTTTTTTGTGCACTACAGTAGATGGCTGCACTACTGGGTACGAAGGATTTGCTTGGCACTTGGTAAAGCAGCAATTTCTCCTATTTCACACTGTAGTCATGGAATACTCTTCAGAACACGCAACAGCTTAATGATGTTGTCTCCCTGGGATTGCTTTGATTAAGAACAGGGTAGCCAAGGAGTGTTATTGCTATTCCTAAATTGGATGTTGTAAGTTTATGTTGTCCTTTGTCTGTTCTAATGTGCTTAAATTTAAAATTTTATGGTGTGCTATCTTGGCTAGGGCTTCCTTGGAAAATAGTTGTTTAATCTCAAAGGACTTAAATAAATTAAAAAAAGAAAGAACAAATAAAATAACAATAACAAATTGGGCCAGGTCTACTCCAGGTAGGGAATGAGTCCTTACCCCAAGTGAAGGAGTTCAAGTACCTCAGGGTCTTGTTCGCAAGTGAGGGGACATTGGAGCAGAAGATTGGTTGGAGAATCCGAGCAGTGGGAGCGATATTACAATCACTTTACCGCACCGTTGTGACAAAAAGATAGCTGAGCCAGAAGGCAGAGCTCTTGATCTACTGGGCAATTTTCTTTCCTACCTTTACATATGGTCATAAAGGGTGGGCCATGACTGAAAGAACTAGATCATGGGTACAAGTGGCCAAAATGGGCTTTCTGAGGAGGATGGCTGGTGTCTCCCTTAGAGATAAGGTAAGAAGCTCGGCTATCCGTGAGTAGAGCTGCTGCTCCTTTGCGTCAAATGGAGCCAGTTGAGGTGGTACGGGCATCTAGTAAGGATGCCCCCTAGGCGCCTTCCTTGGGAGGTGTTTCAGGTACGTCCAGCTGGGAGGAGGCCTCGGGAAAGACACAGGGCTAGGCGGGGAGATTATATCTCTACACTAGCCTTGGGATCCCCCAGTCAGAGCTTGGCTAATGTGGCTCGGGAAAGGGAAGTTTGGGGTCTCTTGCTGGGTCCCTTGACTTCAAGAAAGTTTGTGCCAAGCTTAAACAGGTATACGTATCAGGCGTTCAGTACAGAGCTGCTTATGTGACATAGTGCTAATGGACCAAAGAGGCTGAGACTAGCGTAACCGTATCGACCGTGAGTGGCGGTGACGCACCTCTTGACGCAGGCCTCCATCATGTCGCTGGCCATGAGCTTGAGCCTCTGCTCCAAATGCGCGGCGAACTCTGGCTCCGGCCAGTGCAGGTCCATGATGAACATCTGGAGGGCGTCCAGCTTCCAGAACAGGTCCTCCGACGTGGCAGAACCGTTGCTGGGGGAACGAGAAGAAAACATCAATCACACGTGTCTGACAACAGCAACAACAACCACGACAAAAAAAAAAAAAAGCAGCTGAAACGGTTGTTATGAGAAACACCAGGTCTCACTACGCCGCTTGTGATTGGTCAATTGTCAAAAAAGCGGATGCTCTGCCCCCCCATCCCCCACATTGGAATGTGCATTGCCAAGGCAGGGATAGTGTTGTGTGGTGCGGTCTGCACCACATTGTCTGTGTTCCCATTTACTAAGCTAGGCCTGCACTTTTCAGCACCGCACACAGAACGTCCAGCTAGCAAACCTGATTCGCTGTAATAGTGCACTTGCGTATTATTGTTTGTGTATTATTGGTAGTGTATTAGTGAAAACAGTTCGAACTGACTGGAAATGATTGAATAAAGAAACAAATGATGCATGTATAAAAAAATAAATACACCCTCCAAGCCCAGGAGATAGCAGTGTGCTCTCGCACTCAGGGACGACCTTGATGCTTCAGGACACCAACGGCCGCTGAGGGCGGAGATCCTAAACCAACCGACAGACGGACGGACCCCTCTGTCTGCCCTCTCCAGCATATGGCAATGCCCTGCGCCGTGACATCCAAGTGTACAGCACCCGGCTAGTAGGCAAGCCGGAGGAGGAGGAGGAGGAGAGGTAGAAAAGCGCACTCACTCCCTTCCACTTTTCTCACTTTGCCTTTAAAAGACTGTTACCTTAACAAGTGCCACGCAGGAATAAACGGTTTGGGCGAAGTCCGCGGTGCAATTAGTCGCTCTGTGACCGTCCCCCTCATGTGTAATTAGTGGTGCTCTTCTCGGAGCGCTCTCCTCCCCTCTCCCGAGGGGGATAGGGACGATCCCACACGGCCGTCTGTGCTCGCTGATGAAGTGCCAGCTTTTCCTTTCTTTCCCTTTCTTTTTTTTTTGTGTGCGAGAGTGAAGGCGAGTAGAGAAAGCGCACATTGAGGTACTCTGTGGGCACTTGGTGGGAGAACCGAGGGGTGGGACTGGGATTAGAAGCCTTTGGGGGAAAAAAGAACAGCCCCGGCCTATTCACTGGCGAGCGCCCATGCCGCACAACATCACTGTTGCAATCTCACCACAGCCTCTCCGGTCGGCCCGGAAGAAACCCCAGCAGAGACCAGATCAGCTGCTGCCTGTCTGTCTGCCTGTCTGTCTGCCTGTTCGACTGCCATGAACACACAACATGCCATACCCGGGTCACGACTATGACCACTTGTGGATCTGACCTGGTAAATCTACTTCCAATTGTGAAGAGGGGAGACTCTGTGATTAAGGACCTTCGAGGACATGGTTTGTGCACTTGAACGAGTCAATTCACGTAGAAAGAAAGTGTTGGTGTTCAGTACTTTTTCATAGATGAGAACTTAAGACATCGTGTTTACTCCTTGTTCATATGACGGCATGGCTAGGATGTGTTTTTCTGTAATTAATTACAATCTTAGATAAATTAGTCTGTGATGTTCCAAATGTTGCGTTACCGCTCAAACACATATGAAACATACTCACAACATGTCGGGTAGATTTATTCCTTGCCAGCTGCAACAGAGAGTACGTGAAATTGTTATTACTGCGACAAAAGTCACAAGCAGAGCGCAAACTCACAGATTCATGAGTGTTGCAACCAAATTGCAGCCCCAGGAAACAAAACCACTCACAAAGCAGACCGTCACAAAACACAATTGTCACGTACCACAAATGAAGCCACAAAGCCTCTGTCCATTTAGCTTACTGTGTAACATGCACAATTTGTTCCTACTTGTAGTATGTAAAATGGAATACACACTTTGTTTTTCCCTGTTGGGTTTCACTACTTAGCTTTGCAGTCTTCAAACGGCAACGATGTCTCATGCGGGGGAGTAGAGGGGGAGATTATAAACAGAGTTTGGCTGCGATCATTTTTCCGAAATTAAATTAAATTTCAGAAGCAAGTCTCAAACCTTGCCACTTCAACATGTCAACGGACATGCAGACAAGCAAGCTTAGCAGGAAGAATATCTGATAGGGTAAAGTATCAGGCCAACGAGATTGCCCTTGGGGTCACGGGAAATCTCAGAACCCGTAGGCTATCGTTGGTTGTATGACGGGGACGAGGGGAAGCCAATATATCTGTGGTTCCGGTGTAGTCAGCAAGCATTGGGGCCAAGGTTTCCTCGTACTTGTGCTGGTCATTAATAATTGTCCGATTAGTATCTTAAGACACTAGAATGGAGTTCGGCTAATTTCCATAAAAAGATATCCGCATATATCATTTGCAGATCCTTTTATACTAATTTATATTTAAGGCAATTTAAAGCTAAATCAAACAACAATGCATTCTGAAATAGCCATTTCTTAACTTTGTTAAGACTTTGCTTGCTCTCCACACAGACCGTTCACCCATATGCAAACACAGTCCGCTGCGACGTGATTGGTCAGCTACTCGGACTACAAACTCAAAACCGGACACTTCCGCTGCCAAAACCTTGACATTGCAGTTGCCCGCAGATTCTGAATTCATATGCAGATATCTGTTTATAGAGATGACCCCAAGAAGGGCCCAGAGAGGAACATCCCTGACCCTCTGACCCCCCCCAGTGTCTGACCCCTGACCCGCCCATACACACGTGCTGTCACAGAGGGGGCCCATCCAGGCGGGCGCTGAGAAGTTGGGCATCTGCGGCAGCGTCAGGTTGGGGACTTTAGGGAGCGGCACGCTGGGCAGACTGTTGGTGATCGTCCTGCTGGCGCACGGTCGAGTGGCGTCGTCGATGGCGACAGAACGTGTGACCGCCCGAAAGGGTGAAAGAAGACAATGGGGAGAAAATGGAAGAGTGGTGAAAACAGACCACGGAGCAGAAAACAGAACTGGAACTTCCATTGACGAATGCTGCTGCACAAACTAAGTAGCTTCCATTTCTATGCATGTTTCACCTGTGAGAGTACAGTATACCCACCCACCTTTACAGCATACTTTCTGTTTATATATATATATATATATATATATACTGTATATATTTATATACATGACGGCCGGTTTGCTACAGCAGCCTAGCCTGGCTGCGCCCGATTGTTTCATCCAGATACAATTTTTTCCTGCTGAGGTTATAGTCTGGAAGCCCTGGTTGCTGTAGTGTATGTGTTTTCACAGACACCCTGCTGCCGGACCAATCAGGGTGGGTTAGTGAGATGAAGTTTATGTCAAGCGTGTTGGTGGTAGAGCTAGATGAAGGGATCAAAACTGTTTGTAGCAACGCCGATTTGTTAAATGTTGTCCAATAGTTTCAGGATTAACCAGAGGTCTACGCCCAGTAGGAGGAAACCACTGTGAACACTTCCCATGGAGCGTTGCCAGACATTATTCATAAAGTTAATTTAAGACCGGTTTACACCAGTAGCCAGCATTGTTGATCAAAACATCCTATACTGCAGCAGGTCTGTGTAAGCAGAATGTGGCACGACTACCATGATCCAGCTACCCAGCTCGCGCCAAAGAGCCAAAGTCTTTTGGAAAACCTACCGAGTGTCGTGTCCAAAACATGGCTCTAGCAGTCCTGCATTCACTAGCCGCTAGGGACCAACAGTGAAAACAATCCCTTTTGAAACAAGAAAAATAGTACAATGCAAAAAATTTCCGAATACTGTAGGAAATGAAAACCCCCTATTTAAAATGTCTGTCTATATTGTTAATGTTGAAAATCATGGACGTAGATTTCGTTTGACATTAGGAGGGGGGGCATATTTAGTGGGGATCCTTCCCCAGAACATTTTTAGAAAGAAAAAAAAAAGGTACTTTTTTCTGTATTCTGGTGAATTCCTATGGAACAATTGGTGTTTTTCTGCATGAACGTACGGTGGAAATGTCTTTTTATTTAGGAAAAGGAAAACATTAAATACAGGAACCCTGGCACAATTCAAAATGTTTGAAAACTATTGCAGGTAGGGCTATTAAACTATGCATTTCTCAATTTCATATTTTTTAACATAGGCCTGATTTAACCTATGCACTTTTGTCCTCTTTTCTTTGGGGGAAGTAAATATGCATGTGACATTTTCATGTCAATGGTCAAATAATTCATTTTAATTATTGTATTGGAAAAAAAAAACAATGTACTATTTCGGGAGTCCTGTGCAACTGTCACAGTAGGTGCTAAACTTCAGCGGACTTCAATAGCTCATATGCTCATGTTCAAAAACTTCTGCACTTTCAAAACATCTGTGTTTTGGAATGATCTAGGCTTTAACAGCTGAATTAAAACAATAATAGTATACTACACATTTTGGAAACATTTTGGACATAATTATACTACCGCTGGGCGGCCCTAGTGCGTCTTTCATGTTTTTATTTATCTCCAAAACTTGTTTGAGTTCAACAAAACAACTTGTAGGCATAGATAATGTGTTAAATGCTGTTTTACTTAACTCTAATGTTGTGTTCTGTTTTTATTCCACTGAATTCCTATTATTGACCCAGTGTTAGTATTACAGTGGATTCACTATTGTTGGCCCAGTGTTATATTATGGATTTACTGTAATGTCTACCTAGTGTTAATATTATGGTAGATTTACTCTGTTGGTGTAGTGTACTGTTAATAGTATGTATGTAATAAATCCATAATATTACACTGGGCCAACAATAGAGTAAATCCATAACATTACACTGGGCCATCAATAGAGTAAATCCATAACATTACACTGGGCCATCAATAGAGTAAATCCATAACATTACACTGGGCCATCAATAGA
>JAODLL010004659.1:0-11000 GCA_026546735.1 Forbesichthys agassizii | reverse complement strand
CAACAGCACGGTGCAATGC
Source organism: Forbesichthys agassizii (assembly GCA_026546735.1). Lineage (NCBI taxonomy): Eukaryota > Metazoa > Chordata > Actinopteri > Percopsiformes > Amblyopsidae > Forbesichthys > Forbesichthys agassizii. The sequence goes on along the minus strand of JAODLL010004659.1, from coordinate 10,981 downwards.
TCATTAAATGACTGCACAAAAGCATCAACATCATTTATACTAGGCACCAAACTGAAGTCAAACGCAGCTGAGAAGTTTTTAACTGCAAGCTGGTTTATAATGCGTTTGCAAGATACTCCTTTAAAAGGCACGGGATCCACATCAACAACAAGATCAAATAGAATGCAATTATGATCACTAACACATCTTCAATGATAATATTCTAATGTCTAGGTCGTGAGAAAAAACAAGATCAAGTGTGTCCCCCTTGTTATGCTTAAGGCCTGAGACGTGTTGCATGACGTTAAACGATTCAGTGATGTTAGTAAATGCAGCAACGCTGTTGCTTGTAACATCGTAACAACTATGATGAATTTGTTTAGTTTAATAATGGATGATAAGAAATCTGTAAAATCTTAAGAAAAGAGGCTGTTGGCCCTGGCAGCCGGTAAACTAAAATACAATAAAATAAATTTAGCTGACCAACTTTAGTCATCTGAAGTTCAAATGAAGAATACGATCCAGTGCTCATCGACTGGCATACAAAACATTTTTTAAAAGCCACAGCAAGACCGCCACGACGGCCTGTAAGTCTTGGCATGCTGATAAAAGTACAATCCGCTGGGCACAGCTCAATCAGGTGACAGTAATCCATATTCCATTGCCATGTCTCCGTCAGCAACATGAAATCCAGGTTTTTGAGGGTAAACAAGTCATTGAGCAAAAAAGACTTGTTTGTGAGAATGAGCATTTAATAAAGACATTTTAAGAGGTTTAGAGATAATCCTTGCAGCAGGGGAAGAGGCTTGTGGCAGAGGCCTTAAATGCCTGGCGCACACACCTCCGTGTTTATTGTGATTTCTCCAGGGCAATAATCCAAGTTCCATAGAGATGTCGACGGGGAAGACGGACAGTAGATCTGAGTTTTTTCAGATTGACTTGTCTCCCTTCCCATTTTCCTCGCCTTGGCCGTCGTAATCTTTGATCCCGAAACCAGACTACCTCGCGCCGTATGCAGACAGGTGCAGGCGATATGAACTGTGCTGCGAACGCACCTGGACAATTCCACGTACCCCCATACTCCACCATGGAGGATCTAATTTGGAGCAATGTCTGGCGATCATACACCAAAGCAGTAGACATGTTTGTAGGCAAATTCATCATCAACATAACGCAGGAAAATAAAACAAATCGGGATGTAAATCCAGCTACAGTGGCAAAGCCAAACATTGGTGCCATGCTGCGAAAACCGGAAGCAGTCTGCTTGTTAGTGCACAAAGTGGCGTATCTTGAACGAGCTGTGGAAATAAATCCAAGGGATGGAGTGCAGAGCAGGTTTATGGCCCAGGAGCAAGACGAAGTGGGTGACTTCAGTGGACAAAGAGGAAGTTGATCAATAGTCTACTTACTGTAGTCAGCCTCGTACAACAATTTTATCTCCAAACCTCCCAATGCTCACATTAGTTTAATTTTGCAGAGTTTTGTCTTTAGGTTTTCACTTTTCAAAGGGTGGCTTAATACTTTTGAATATTGCCACTGCATATATTTAGCCTGACTTTAGCATGTGGGCCTGGCTGGATACCATTTATGGTTTTACTTTATTACTTAACGGTAGGGATGCTCCGATTAGGGTTTTTAGGGTCGATCACCGATAACTGGAATCATAATTGGTCGATGCCGATTGCAAGGTGGGTTGGAGAAATTAAGAGCTTTCATTTAAAGTGTTATTTTATTGTTTATAATTATTTACAGCAATATAATCAACTATTAACATTAGTGCAGAATTATAATTATTTGCTTAGAAAAAAGGCTATATATCATAAATTGAAAGTGAAAATCAAATGCCACATAGGCCTATATTCCATTCTCTTTACCATGAAGAAACTGACCTGCTAAAGAGCAACTTTGTAAATATTTTAGCCTTCCTATGGAATAAAAGCAAAAAGTGATTAAAATTATGCAAAACAAAGCATAAGAAACCATGAAAAGCTAGATCTATACTCATATAAAGGTAATGGATTCTAATGTAATGTAAGATAACACATCCAGGCCTTTGCAACAACAAATATTGATAATAGGCTATAAATGGAACAGAAAGGTTATAGTCAAATACTGTAGGCCTATAATAACGCATTCTCCAAGATAAAGCATGTTTACATTAACTACCATTCTTTAGCAAAGCCTACTTCTTAAGCATAAGAAGTAAGTTTTTATTTATAAATATAAGCATCTCTGCATTTTTGGAAGTCTCTTCGAATCCACAATATTCGCTGCTGTGCTGAACAGTCGCTCACTATCCACACTTGTGCATGGCATGCACAGGTAGGTTTGTGCTGCTTCTGCGAGTGCGGGAAAGCGGCTTTTGTTTTCCTGCCAGAAAGAAAGTGCCTGTCCATTTCGTGGAATAAGTGGCTCTGACAAGTAGAGGTTTATCTGTGGTGCGGTTTGGTTGATGGTGTAGCCATGATGATCCACATCCAGTAATTCGGCATATATTGCCTCCAAAGAGCCAGCCCGCACTTTCTCTGGGGGCTCGGAACTCCTTGCGTCAGAACTGACATGTTGCCTTTCTTTGCCGGGACCTGAACAGTCAGCCAGCACACTTGAAAGTACTCCACGTATCTGCAGTTTAAGTCTGTCTGAGAAACAACTGTCTTTATACCTTTTATGAAAGAGAAAAAAAAATAGATATTGCATTTCTGTAGGTGTAAAGTTGGCCAGCTATGCGGTCGAGATAGACCATTGCCTTTGTGTTTCTGCCTATTTTAAAATAAACATTTGATTAGCATTACTTAAATGTAGCATTACTTTTACAAATAACTAGACTTATTTTTTATAATTTATTAACATAGGCTAAAAGCAATATTTAGGCTTAGATCTAGAATGTTCTCACCTCGGATCGAGAATTGTAGCAACTGCATACAGGCGCTCTGATTCAACGTCACTGAATCGCTTCTGGGTTGCTTCCAACAAAGCAGCTTTTGACGTTTTCACACCTTAATCAGTTTCTATCGTTTTCTCAAGGAGACGTGTAAGAGCTCTGATGAATGGTATAACATCTGCAGACGATGCAGTTGTTAAGCTTATCTGTTGTGTGAGCTCTACGAAAATTGCGAGCAGGGAAATCATATTTTCTATTTCCACTGATTGCTGGAAAATGATGAGGGTAATTCATAATCAGCTGCATAAGCAGATAGTGCCCGTTTCTGTTCCTTTAGACTCTGTAACATGTACAAAGTACTATTCCACCTAGTGGATACATCTTGCTGTAGTCTTTTTGTAGGCTGTCCCAGTTGTTGCTGAATACTTTAAAGTCGGGAGTATGCTAAGAGGGAATGTTTAAAATGACCGACCATCCGTCTCCCTGCAGCTGTTCTATCAGTGATGCTTCTCTGTGATAGTACTCCCTTGGCCGCAACGAGTTGGAGTGTGTGTGCCATACATGGTAGGCTGGGTAAATCTGCATCCTCCATGGCTTTTGCCATGTTCCTAGCGTTATCCCATAGAATAGCGTGTACTCTCGGGATTCCCCAGGATCTGAACATGTCAGTGAAAGAGTACGCAATAGACGCTGCCGTGTGCGAACCGGTAAATTCTTGACAATGAAGAACAAGGTTGTGTTGTTTGAAGTTTTTATCAAGAAAGTGCGCGGTTAAGCTCAACATTGACATGGGACATGTACTCGAACTCCAAATATCACTTGTAAAACTTGTGAGGTGACGTTATCCTTTAAAAGGCTGTCAATGTGTGTGTATACACGTTTTGGTATAACTGTGGCAGGCACACGTCAGTGAAATATTTACGCCCTGGAAGAGTGAAGCGCCAAGCACCAAGTGTGTAATAAGTTGTCGAAATCCATGGTCTTCTACTACCGAAAGAGGCTGCTGGTCAAGGCCAGTGAGATATCCATTATCTTGGCTGATATTTCTTTTGACTTCTTACTGTCGCTGCTATAAGGTTCCTGCCGCTTAAATGTCTCAATAACTGTTAACAGAGTGGACGACTTAGTTGGTTTAAGCTTGCACTTTGCGCTAGCTTGAATATCATACTCGCCGTATTCATTGACATGACAAATTCTCAAATGTCTGATGAGGTTTGTGGTGTTAAAATGTTTTTGTTGCGTTCCCCCACGAGGGATTTTCTGCGTCATACACATTGCATATAGCGATGTTATTGTCTTTTTCAGACACTTTGTAGATCTGCCAGACTAGTAAAGTCATTTTAGCTTGTTTCATTTGCCGCACATTTTCACGTACCGTAGACTATCGTTGACTGTTTCGTGATGCAAAATTATTGCGTCACTTGATCGACTCTTATGATTGGCCGCTATAGAGTTCCAATCAAACAATTTACAACTAATATCTGCCGATAATGATCGGATGCCGATTTATCAGAGCATCCCTACTTAACGTACTATTTATATACTTTACTCTCAGTAATAGGCTAACACAAAAAAGGTACAAACACGTATATGAGCCCATATGCGAGATTGCGAGTGCCACTGCTGAAGACATGGAGGACTTTCAGTCGACACAAAGGAAAACCTGGAAAACCATCAGACCTCAAAAGAGGGAAACGGAACGATTTAAACGATGTAAAGTAGGGATGGGACACTGTTAACCTTACCTGAAGAGGTAATTGGGCAGTGGAAGGAACACTTTAAATATCTCCTGAATCCAACTAACATGGCAGAGTTAAAGGCTGATGGAGGATTATTATAAATGACCCTGGTCTTAGTCACTAAGGTAGTCAAACTACTCTGCAGTGGAAAAGCCCTGTGGATCGATGAGATCTGTCCATGGTCTGCCCCATGTGGAATTTGTCTTGGACATATTGCACAGTGCAATATCTGCTGTTTATTAAATACAAACGGTAAAATACATACAGATTCCCACATACATGCAGAGTCGGCTCCAGGATGAGTTGAATGGGGGGGCATTTGAGTTGAATGGGGGGGGGGGGCACCCATTTACAAAGCAAATGATGGAATAAATTAGAACAGATACATAATCTGCCGGAAGGTGTAGCCGGCGTGCTACCCAGCTAACAAAATTACGTCCTAGGACGTTGCAGTAAGGTTATTTTCGTACCAAATTAAGTCCATAACGTTATATGGAAACGTGTTCAGTACGGACCTGTGGTGTTGAATTAATGACGTCCCAGATCTATTCAGGACATGGAAATGTGGGGGTGCCAGAATCTCCAAATAACGTTATTTACAAATGTTATAAGAGATATCCTTGAATCATTCCTGAACGTAGAAAGCATAATAAATGTTATGGGAAGTTTCAATAAATGTAAATAATTTAGAGAGACAGAGAATCTTTAGTCTTTGTTTAATTAATAATTTCTAAAGAAATGGAGCATTCAATGCATCTTGTGCGAGAATGTTCAACCTTCTGTTGTTTGCTGCGTCCTTATATACACTAGGCACAGCAAGCATGTTTACAATGACAACAAAAACATATAGCAATCAATCAATAAAAACAGGAAGAGGTTGCAGCTTCAGTTAAAACACATTCCAGAGGGGGTCACAAGTTAAACCAAAGAGGAAAGATCAAAGCTAAAAAGACAGATGGTCATTCTGTGGTCAGACAGATATGGCAAAGTCATTAAGGTAAATCATCCTATACAAGAGGGCCACTTTATTAGCCCTCTAGGCTCTTCCTGTGTATCCTGTAGGCATTAACTAATCTCGTCCCTACAGTCAAACAAGTCTTAAGTGAAAAGGTCATTGAGGTCATGTTAAAGAATGACTGACTCAGATCACAATCATAAGACCTATACGAAAATATAATAAGATATAAGAATAAGTAAAAATATGCCATTACACGTTCCCTGTTGGTACCATACGTCAAATGACAACAGTGACGTTCCCGGTGATTTCCAGGTACTACTTTTTTGGGTCTCTCAATATGCCTTCTTACGTTATTTAGTAACGTTGAGTTAAATCTAAAAATAACGTTCCCATTACGTACCCTTGGTGCCGCCTTACAAAGTTAAATAACGTTCCCATTAGGTACCTGTGGTGTCATTTCTGAATGTAGAAAGCATAACGTTGCACATTGGTATTATTCACATAGCAAGCAATAACGTTCCACAATGGTATTATACGTCCAATGACAAATATATAATTCATAGTAGTTTACAAAAACCACTCTTTGGAACTTCTCAATGAGTTATTACTATATATGGGGGAATTTGCTACAGCCATATAACTACATTGCCACAGCACATACTTATTCCGTGCAATGCAAAAATCATAGCATTCGATCACAGGCCTCAACTTAATATCATCTTATTTTAAGCAGTGCTCAATGGAATAAAACGTATTTACAGGATCACCCTAATTCCTCTACAGTTTACACTCATGGTTAATATAACATTTATATAAAATATTTTACTGTAAGAACATACAGCAACATTAACAATGCAACACACATTAGAAATACAAATGTATTAGGCCTACTTAGATACATAAACAGCAAGCAACATTTGTAAGGAATTAGACGCATTGCATTGTGAGTAGTCAGTGCTATGTAGAAACATTTGTTACATTCTCTGTATGTACTATAGATGTTGATGTTAACGTTTACAGTAAGTCCTTCACTGACTCATGTATACTGAGACTTTCTCCATCAATGCCAAGCAAAAGATAGCATACGATTCATGTGCTTTTAATCTTTTAGCAACATTAGGCTATACATTGACAAACCATATCTTTAAACGTAACATCCTGGCATATCGCAAAGTGATGCAATATACCTTACCTCTCAAAGACTACCAACTAACTTTCTTAATTGGTTTACATTGTGACCTGATGTTTTAAATGTATACAGGACTTCAGGCTATGACATTTAGAACTTGTGAAGCACTTACTATTAACGTTGTATATGTGACTGTAATATCACCAATGTCACTAAATGTTGAGTGTCTAGATTACGTACAGATAACGTAATAAATTGTCCTTTAAACTCAGCATGTGCCTATAACATATTATACGTTAAACTAACATCTAAAATGTTTCCTTGTTAAACTGGTGATATTGATCATATTTATAATGTTTACAGTAAGTCCCACAAGTTCTAAATGTCACGCAACATCAAGATATTGTGAAGGACTTTAAATGTTATAAATATGATTGTAATATACATTTATTTTGAACGTCTAGAGTACGTATAGAGAATGTGAATTCCTTCTCAGAATGCCAATGTTAAAAACATACCACCACCTGACGTAGACAAAATGTCTTTTTATTCCTGTGATTGTAGCTTTATATGTTGACAATCATCTAACGTTTGTAAATGTTCCCTGGACATCTATAAAATTACATTATGTTCACAACCTTCAAGGACTTCAGAGGGACATTGTTAACGTTCCCTAAAGGTCTGCATTGTGACTGATATTTGAGACCTATATATTACTTTACAGAAACGTTATGAATGTGCCTGTAATGTCCCAAATGTATTATGACGTTTAGTACCTATTAGATACTTAATGGTAACATTGCAAATGTCTGTTACGTTCCTTGTTAGCTGGGTATTCAAGTAATAGCCAATACCTATAGCCAATTAAATAATACTGTATATTGAATAAGTCCAATTGAATACATATAGGAAAAAAACATGTAACCACACATTGTGAGCAACAACAAACTAAAGTTTGTAGGCCCTACAGTATAACATGCGTGTTCGACTCTCAGTAATATCGTGTGTCACTTTAATTATCACGTCACTGCGCATTAGGCTATAGCCCATTTTTGCGGTCAGCCCCTTCCCATCAACAGGGGTGGTGTTTAATCAAAAGCCATGGTATGTCAAGTTTATGTGATGTCTGAATGGTATAGGTTTGTCCATTTTAGGTGGAGACATTAGGTGAGGTGTTTGGGGTCTCCCCCAGGAAATTTTGAGATCTTAATTTCCTGCATTCTGGTGAATTATTATGCACCTTCATTAAGTTATGAGTCGGTATGATAGATAATTTACATAAGGACTAGTCACAGATCAAAGGACCTGTGGTAGGCTTCCTTAAAACAATTTCTACAGTTTCACAAATTTAACATATAATATCTTTTTACGTCCCCCTGCTAAACACTATAGACAAATCTCCAAGTTATAAAAAGGACTCAATAGATTGTATAACTGATATACTGAATAATCTAATTGGCAAGGGCTATGTAAATAATTACAAATTAGCCTAGAGGATATTGCCATTTCAGGGCTTGAGTAGCAGAAGTCACTTCCAGATGGAATGAGATATAGTCTACATAAGCAATTTACAATTAGAATTTAGTTTTACTTAGACTACCTCATCCAAAGACAACTTGTTAATGACCTCAAATATGATGGTGAAATAACCTTGTTCTAACATGCGACATACCGACAAGAAGGAAGGCATACAGTCTTGATCCGAGGGTGATGTTTTTCAAGTAGTATAGCGCATACGCTTTCAAAAGTTATTTATTTTCTGTTCATCCCTGCCGGGCTTCAACGCATTTCCTACGTATATACGATTAGCTACATGCCTATGTAATTTTTGTAAAGCATATAAATCATCAACTCTATGGTGATACAAGTAAAATTCTATTTTTATATTTTAAAGCTGATGAAATTGCCATAATTGACGCCGATATGCACACCCGTTTTTTAACCAAGCAGCCTAATCTTATACAATTAATGTGGTAACTAATGAATTTAATAACAAAATATTATTTAATGTATCGAATTTAAACTCATTGTACCGTTCAGGGTTGCGGCTAAGGGTGCCGCCTTCCTTTGCCCGCGTCGCCAGCGCCTCGCACCCACACGTGCAATCAGCCGATTGCCGTCAGCCGTGTGGGTGTAAGGGCATATAGGCTGGCGACTTGCCACGGGACGTTGTAGGTTATTGTTTCACGTCTCTTGTATCGGGATTCAAGTATTTTGCTTTTGTTTTGTGACTGTACACAACCGTGGTTTACTGTTCGTTTTGCTTTGTTTGGTTGTAGTTGTGTTTTCTCATTAAAACACAGAGCGTGTGGCTCGTGGTGTCCTCCCAGCATCGGTGTCTTTCCTTTTTACATTAGTTTGCACTCGCTTTACAGCACTGCGTTACACTCATCATATCAACCAATATTTTAAAAAATTGGTGTTGGAATTATGTACACGTTATTATACAAAATATTTTTTGGGGTGGCACAGCATTCCATTTGGGGGGGCATTGCCCGTCAAGCCGACCCTGCATACATACCAGTACCTACATAGTACTTATACAGTACATCACAAAAATCTAATGATTTATTGGACAGTTGGTCAGAATTCTAAGTATAAAAACTAGTATCTAATAAATATTTCATAAATAATTAGAAATTAATTAATTATAGCAAAACTATTGATAATAGATTACTGAGATTAACGTCTGGCTATCTTGGCATTAAGAGCTTTAATAGACAAGGGAACAAATTCATTTTTAGAGCGATTGAGTCTGCATAGGGGTGTTCTGAAGCGTCTACCTGAGGGAAGAAGCTGGTACTCAGGATTAAGAACATGGGTGGGATCTGAAATTATTTGTTTGGCCTGTCTGATGAGTGTTTGCTCAAAGATATCTTGAAGTGTGGGATGCTGCCTGACTCCCATGATCTTCATGGCTCTCTGGGTTAACCGGGTGACCTGAGTTTTCAGGTGTACGCTAAGGTTGCCAACCAGGCTGAGATGCCATAACGCATTATGCTCTCAACAATGGCATGATAGAAGAGCAAAAGCACTTTCTGGTTGACACAAAAGACCCTCAGCCTATGAATGAAATGCAGCCGCTGTTGGACCCTAATGCAGACATGATCTACCTGAACACTTTCAGTTTATAGTTGATGTGTATGCCCAGGTATCTGTAAGAGTCAACCTGGGTTATGTTCTGGTCATGGATGACCAATGGCTTTGGGGTCAAACACTATCTCCTCAGTTTTCTTAGTGTTAAGATTGAGAAAGTGTTTGTTGCACCACTGATCAAAGTTGTGGATCTCATACTTGTATGTAGCAGTGTACATGAGGCCAAAGATGGCGGTGTCGTCAGAAAATGTTATCATGTCATTGTTTGGAGTGCTGCATACAAATTTGTTGGTGTATAAGGTAAACAGGACGAAGAAACTAACACATCCCTGGGGGGCACCGGTACTAATGGTCAGGGGTCCGGACAAGGTCCTATTCACCCTAACCTGCTGGGTGAGCTTGGTTAAAAAATAGTGGTACCACTTAATAATGGAGGGATTGACGTTCATCTGTTGCAATGTTTTCAGGAGAACATAGGGCTGCAGAGTGTTAAAGGCTGAACTGAAGTCTTCAAACAGCAGTCTGGCATAGGCCCTTGGATTTTCAAGGTGTTTAGTCACTAAGTGCACTAAGCTGTTTATGGCATCATCGGTGCCTCTGTTGTGTCTGTATGCAAACTGGTGGGGGTCTAGCTGTGGGCCTACATCCCTCTGTAGCTTGCTCATCGTCAGCTTCTCCATACATTTAATCACAACAGAAGTTAGAGCAATAGGTCTAAAGTCGTTATTCTCCTGTGGAGAGGGTATCGTTGGGGCAGGTGTTATGATTGACTTCTTCCATTGTGCTGGTACAGTGTGAGATTGTCCAAACCTCTGGAAGATGGGGCACCAGGCAGGTGTAAATTAATCTGCAAATGTTCTCAGTATAAATGCAGAGACACCATCTGGACCTTATTAACATTTAATTGATTGAAAACTTTATTGACAGATTTACGGTCAATTTGTAGCATTTCAACATCACCAGCATCCATACCATCAAGACCATCAGACTTTGCACTCCACTTCAGAAGTAAAATAGACACTATTAGATCAAATATATCACCAGCAGTTGCATTGTAACAAAGCAGAGCCTGCCTGTATTCATATGTGAGGAAACACTGTCATACTTTGACCTGGTTGACACTGACATGCTTGGTAAAATTATTACTCAACTGAAACCAGCAACTTGTTTTTTAGATCCCATTCCTACTTATCTTTTTA
>JAODLL010004658.1:0-10753 GCA_026546735.1 Forbesichthys agassizii | reverse complement strand
TATACGTATAATATTCCTGTATATACATGTATATACTGTATGTATATTGTTACTGTATATACTGTACATGTATATACGTATAATATTCCTGTATATACATGTATATACTGTATGTATATTGTTACTGTATATACTGTACATGTATATACATATAATATTCCTGTATATACATGTATATACTGTATGTATATTGTTACTGTATATACTGTACATGTATATACTTATAATATTCCTGTATATACATGTACATACTGTATGTATATTGTTACTGTATATACTGTACATGTATATACATACATGTACAGTATATACAGTAACTGTACATGTACAGTATATACATGTACAGTTACTGTATATACTGTACATGTGTTCTTGAAAGTCTCTTTTGAATCTGTGGTGCTGTGCCTGCAGATGCTTATAACCCCAGAATGTGGCCTTCATACAGGCTTACACAATATGCTGTATCTACATGCCTACACAATATGCTGTATCTACAGGCCTACACAATATGCTGTATCTACATGGCTGTATACAGGTCTACACAATATGATGTATCTACATGCCTTCATACAGGCCTACACAATATGCTGTATCTACATGCCTACACAATATGCTGTATCTACATGGCTGTATACAGGCCTACACAATATGATGTATCTACATGCCTTCATACAGGACTACACAATATGCTGTATCTACATGCCTGTATACAGGCCTACACAATATGCTGTATCTACAGGCCTACACAATATGCTGTATCTACATGGCTGTATACAGGCCTACACAATATGCTGTATCTACATGCCTGTATACAGGCCTACACAATATGATGTATCTACATGCCTGTATACAGGCCTACACAATATGCTGTATCTACAGGCCTACACAATATGATGTATCTACATGCCTGTATACAGGCCTACACAATATGCTGTATCTACATGCCTGTATACAGGCCTACACAATATGCTGTATCTACATGCCTGTGTCCTTAAAAGAGCATCTGCGGTGCTTTTATCAAACAGCGCTGACCCTGTTTGTTGTTCTCTAGGGTGCCAAAGGGAAAAGGGGAATTAAGGGCGTAAAAGGACAAAAGGTATCATTGCATAATGTTGCTGTTATTTTGTTGTGTAACTTCCTCTTCCTGTTCAGTAATTCATCCCTCTGCTCTCACAGGGAGGACCAGGTGGCCCGGGAGACAAAGGACAGGTGGCAACGTTTTTTTCACCCCCACATTTCAAAACATCATCCAGACCTAAAAGATGACAAATTATTATAAAATGAACAAAGCTGATGTTATCAAGCTATTGTCATGAGACCAATATACTCTACCGCACTGCAGCGACCAAACTAACCCATGCCTCCATCTCAGCGCGGGGGGAAGGGTGTCGTGGGTCGGGACGGACTCTCAGGCCCTGTGGGGTCTCCTGGGATCCCAGGGACCCGAGGGAAGACCGGGCCGTCTGGCGATCTGGGAGTCAAAGGTCAAGCAGGACCCAAAGGAGCGCCAGGTCCCACTGTGAGTCCACCTCCATATTGTTAGTTTACTTGTGAAATTAGCCTCCTTTACTGACCTTTACTGATCAGTAAGATGTGCTGAATCAATCTGATGTAAAAATTGTTTTTTAAATAACTTTCCATGCATTATCTTTACACACTTCTTCCAGTTCTAGGTCTCTAGATGGTTTACAACATAGTTTTAAAATTGCTATTGTTAGTTTTCCACTAGTGTTTATTGTTTTATTGTTTAGATAGCGTTTGTTTATGGTTTGCACTGCTTTATTAAAGGCAGGGTTAGTCATTCTCAAGACCGCTTGCTAACTTTGAGCTCAAAAGCTCCCTCAGAAGCTCCACCCCTCACACGTTGAAATGCATTGTGAAGCCAAGGGCATATTTGGTAAATATGACAGTGTATTAGCTCACAATTGGTTTACAATCGTAGACTGTACTTTTAATTTGAAGCTACTAGAACTAGAAGTTAATTGGCTACTAATCCATGATCTTACACTAGCTGACTATGCCTTTAAGTGCTTCACTGCCTGTGACTTCTTAATTCTACTGGAATTATTCTCTGCCAGAGCGGCCAGTTTGACCTTGGAGTTCCACCTAATGAGTAACTGGTTTACAGTAGATGATGCTTGTTTACTTTACGATATGTGTTGTGCGTCGCTGTATCCCCTCTCCTCCACTGAAGGGCCCCGGCCTGACTGACGAGCAAGTCCTGCAGCTCTGCAGGGGGGTGGTGATGGCCCAGGTCTCCCAGTACGCCTCCTCCATCAGGGCCAAGTGCTCCCAGGGCTGCCCCGTCAACAACCGGACCCTCTTCGGGCCTCCAGGGGCCACGGGACCGGCTGGGAACCCGGGAAAGGCTGTGAGTATGTTTCTGCTGGTGTGGTTTCTGATGTCTGGTGGCCGATCAGATGATAACCATCCCCCCCATCCCCCTTAATTCAGGGCAAAGGGGGTAAGGCTGGTGCCAAAGGAGCCAGGGGTCGTCAAGGAGACAGAGGAGTAGATGGGCAGAAAGGACGACAGGGAGAACAAGGTGCGTCTCCTCGTCAACAATGCACGAGATTGCCCGCTTAGCTAGCGTCGTTAGCTAGCATGTTTAATTAGCATGCTTAGATACCATGGTTAGCGGGGTTAGCTAGCATGTTTAGTTAGCATGCTTAGATATCATGGTTAGCATGCTTAGCTAGCATGGTTAGATATCATGATTAGCTAGCATGTTTAGATATAATGGTAAGCCAGTGTGATTAGCTAGCGTGGTTAGCTAGCATGTTTAGTTAGCATGCTTAGATACCATGGTTAGCATGGTTAGATATCATGATTAGCTAGCATGTTTAGATATAATGGTAAGCCAGTGTGATTAGCTAGCGTGGTTAGCTAGCATGTTTAGTTAGCATGCTTAGATACCATGGTTAGCATGCTTAGCTAGCATGGTTAGGTAGCATGAGCAGTGAGGGCTAGCAATAATATAGACCAAAGGTCTATAGGAACTGATAGCCTATAGGTAATCTACAACAAATCTAGACAAATGAAAAGCATTATATCTTGTCCAAGGCAAGTACAGAGTAAAGATCCCTGGTGACACATTACTAAGTGGGCTGTGGGGAAACACAGCCATGATGATAGCTGCTAACAAGTAAAGAAGCTTTGTAGCCCTCATAAGTTATAATGTGTTGTATGGGCTTCCAGATCTATTTCAATGTATCTTCATGTGTCTACTGGAACTGCATTTGGTGGATTTGCAGAACTCAATGAAGCCAGTGAAATTAAAGAGAGCAATATACTTCCTAGTTTGGAAATCTTATACTTAAGACATATTGAAAACCCTCTATTTCCTGCATGGAGAACTCACATTGAAGCAAGGTGTCCATATTTGTTCACGTCACAACAACTGACAGCTTTAAATAACAGTAAATTATTTGTTGGAGTAAAGAGTTGTCGCGCCCCTATATGTGTGTGTGCGCATGTATGTGTGTGTGTGGGAGCATGTGTGGGCAGAGCACTCTTCTCCAAATCAAAACAATGATGATGCAACAATGCAACAATGCATGGCACAAGGCTACGCCCATACCTGGGTGATTTCCACGAGAGAGAGAGAAAGAGAGAGCTTCTGTTCCGAGAAACCATGTCCACTGCCAGGAAACAGGCGGCGGACATGGTTTGTTTGGTTCGGCTGAACCTGGCCTTCTCTGCCACAGGATCCAAGGGACAGACGGGACCCACGGGAGAGACAGGGAACGGCCTGCCGGGCCTCGACGGGCATCAGGGCCTCCAGGGTATGTGTGGTAAACGTGGTGAACATGTGGACATGTGGTAAACGTGGTGAACATGTGAACATGTGAACACTCCTAGGTTTAACGGGCCACCCAGGAGAGCCCAAGAACGGCATGGACGGGCCTAGGGGGCCCCGAGGGCTCCCCGGTCCCGCCGGCATGCGCGGGCCCACGGGGGTCGCGGGGGTGCCCGGCTTCTGCGAGGCCCGGGACTGCAGCATCCACGCACCAGTGCTACGCAAGGAGCAGGGTCTGGTGAAGGGACCCCTCAGCACCCAGATCTGAGCCGATGACTATCGTATTGGGTCAGGAGACGCTTCTCGGGGCCCGGTGAACCCAAAGGATCACCTCCATGCTCACCTCGTTGACTTAAATCATTGACTCTGGTTCGTTGGCCATGGTTTCTGACGGCTGCCACGTCAAACTGTTTTTTATATTGACTGGTGTGGAACTGGAAGTGGGCCCAGCATGGTACCGGGGGTGGGACAGACTGGTGGAAACGCTGGACTCTGTACAGAGACTAAGACACAAGGACCGTCCTGTGTACGCCAGCCGAGGCTTTAGCATCAAGTGATCATTTCTATTGCTGCCAGACGAATGCAGGGTTTAAATGTGTTTCAAATGGCTTTCTGTGTTGTATCTGTCAGTATTTAAGCCTCTACAAACAAACAATAAAACATGTAAATAAATAATTATTTACACTTACAGTAAATCATTTTGTAATCTATTTGAGATCCATGTAATGTGTTCTGAAATATGTTCCAGGTAAATGGTATATTATTATATTCAATGTGTCTTTATCGTTTAATACAGTCGATTCAATTTATAATAAATGTCCTTGTTAATTTGTTAATTAACTCTAATGTTAACTCTAACAGACACACACACACACACACTATACAGTATATATATATATATATATATATATAAATAAATGTGTGTGTAATTCATCAAATTATTGATCAAAATACATCAGTATCTGGAAAACTCTTATGGTTAAACCAATGTTGATTTGGGTTGGAACTCAAGAGCATTGCATTCCTCTCTACTCCTCACCCATAGGCTCACCCCCTCCCTACCTCTCCCCTACAGGTGTGTTTTAAAGCAGAAACAGCCAGTAGTGGGCTTAAGGTGGCATGTACTAGGCTATATCAGGTGTAAAAAGTAATTGGGTATTCAAAGTAATAGTTACATTACTATATTACTTTCACAATCACTACCCTGTCTCACCCCTTCTGAAATATGACACCCTGTGTAGCAGCTCATTGTAGAATTGAATCCTCTTTATTGGAACAATAATTAACCTTAGGGGTCAACAATCAGCCCAAGTGAAAACATTGCAGCCTCTCAAACAAAATGATTGAATAGGTTGGTTCAAAAAGCCTACCTTAAGTTTGCTAGGACCAAAAATATCATTTTTGTAACGCAAACGCAGAAATGCAGCATTACTTGGATTAGTAATTGTAGTATTGTTACTGTTTTTGAAAATGGTAATTAGATACACTACTAGTTACTTTCAAAAAGTTAAAATATTACAGTTACTGCCCCACACTGCATCACATTGGGATGCCAACATTCACAATGTTAAAATGTTTGACAGCTAAATATTAGGAAAGCATAGGGAAAACACCCTGCGCAAAAGAAGAAATTCCATAATAACGCTGATTAAATTCCAACAGTTGTATTAAGGGGACTTGTTGATAGGCTATAGCCTACTATTTGGTCAACCAGCAGCCACTAAAAAAGGTCATAAGATCAACATCATGGGAAAAGTTTACAAATTAACTCTTGGTAATATGACATCTTACTAGACTGATATTGTCTTGGGATTTCCATTTAAAAAAAGGAAAGTATCAACATGATGTTTGTCTGTCGTGGGGGAAACACCGAAAAACTCAGCGTGGGCGATCACTTTCAGTTCATGTTAGGAATTTCCGCACATTTACCGTCGATCACACGCCCCTTTATAAATATAGTAGCCTATGCTATTAGCTTCATATCTAGTAGGGTAGTGAACACAGTCTTTGACTGAACTAAAGCGACTCAACGAAACTCCTAAAAAAGATATGTCCTGTTGAAGATAGCCTTCTCTATTCTCTGTACTGTTGGTCATTGAGTAGAATACGACATAACGTGCGTGTTTCGGTCTTATATTATAGCATAGATTCTCCACCACCTGAACTACAGCCGTTTTTACAATTCACAGTAGACCAGACACCATGCCGTCTTGTTTTGCACACCGAGGTCTAATGTTCGCAATTGGTGAGTATCAAACTCAAGTCCTAGTTTACCATTTACCGTACTAGAGAAAACGTGTGGTCTGATTTCCTTGTCATATGAATAGGTATCTGTCTTCTGGCTGCCGCGCTCACAAATGGCTTGGAAGACACGCTGGCGCGCTGCGGTGAGGATGCTGTCGTGAAATGCACGGCTCCGACGAAGACCGGTGTCCAATACAGAACTATCAGCTGGTTCAAGGTAGCCTACGTGTGTTCGTTTGTTTTTGGCTGGAGGTTTTCAACCGCCATTATTATATTTATAGTGTGAAATGTACTGACGTCCTCTATTATGTTGTTATAGGTGGGGGAGGAGAAATCAGCTAACGTGAGCCGTCTGTTGGCGAGGTTCACTCAAAGTGGCACCGCGGGGTCCTACTCGCAGAGAGAGGTCCGGATCGCCAGTAACTCCGGGGACATCTTCCTGCCCAACGTGACGTGCCAGGACGCGGGGGTGTACGAGTGTCGGCTGGCCGCCCCCCACAGGAGTCAGGCGCGAGTCGCGGGACTGGCTCGTCTAACTGTGACAGGTGGGGTGTTCCTGTCTGTCTGTCTGTCATGGGGTCTTAATGTAGGCTATAGATTATGGCAGTTGTCCCCAAAACGGAATTCACAACATTATGTAAATGTGCATAATGTATCTTGCATACCCAGTGGCATTTGTAAGATCTTACATTAATCTAAAATGAGGTTGCGCCCCCCCCCCCCCACACACACACACACACACACACACTCACATGCACACCTCAAGCTCTTATTCTTCTTACTAAATGTGATGTATTTTATATTCCCAGGTTGCCCAAGCATTGCACCATTGAATCAAGATATCTACATGGTGATCGCTGCCACACTGTTGCTCGTGGTAGCGCTCATCATATTTGGAATCAGCTACGTAAGTTCACACACGCGAATGTTTACGGCACCGCTATAGACGTTAGGCTACCACATCAGGTCATTACATACAATACATATGCCATGTTCTAGTGTCTAATATCGACGCGTTTGCCTGTTGCTCCCTGCAGTGCTGTTTGAAGAACATGCTAAGGGACCGGAGCAGGAAAACAAGGAAGGAGATCTTGCTGGACGCCCCTCTGAAGCCGCTGGAGAAGAAGGACATCATGTTGATATACACACTGGGTCCCAACTGGTCCAAAATGAATCACGTGTGTGTTTGAACGCACGCTCCACTTCCTGGTGCCCCGACACAGATCGGTGGTCACCGATAAGACTTGGTGGGCCACATCCCCGATGTTATCCTAGGTAGGCCACATCCCTGATGATCCCGCCTATCTCAGAACCATCCCACTTCAAAGATGTCTTCTCGTGGACGGGAGGTGGCTCGAGGAACGCACGGATAGACAGGTGGATGCTGACAGGTGGCCTGGTCCGCAGGTTGGTGCTGGCCAGGGCTTTGTCTTGGCCTGCGGAGGCTACAGGCTACAGCTGTAGAGGAGAGTAAACTGCGAGAAGGGTTCTTGGTAGAAGAAAGTCGCCCGTCTTGGTCCAGGCATTGACAGTGCAGTGACGTTCACAGGTGACAAAGGAGGAGTCAAAGCACGCCTGAATCTCCCATCAAAACTAGAAAATATGACAACATCTTGGGGTATAAATTGGAATAGGTAGCATACTAATATTCTAGACTTCACAAAGACACACTTTGACTTTACCCTAGATAGTCCGGTGTATTTTCCTTGTAATGTCTGGAGTTGGAACAGGTTGGATTCTGGAACAGGTTGGATTTGAGTTGCTATCGCCCTCTACTGACTGATGTTGAATATACAGGTTGCCACACGTGGCCTGATTCTTTGTATACTGTGTAGTAGGCTATTGTGTGTAATTATATCTCACCTCAAATATAAAAATAAACCTATTCATGCTCTTAAATGTCGAGTAATTCATATTTTTTTCAGCCAGTTTACCATCTCTTAAAAATAAATGGTATGAGGTAATAACCAGAACAAATGGGGACTCTATTACAAAGCGTTTAATTGAGATATTGAATATTTTGGTTTCTGTGTGTGTGTGCAACAAATAGTAAAACACTCAATGCTGGATGTGATAGCTATAGGGCCTACTCTCTTAAAATGTGAATACGAATAAAAAGGCTGAAATATTTGAACGAATACGTTCATAATTTAGAATTAAACATTGGTTATACTTACTATAAGTAGACTAAACCTTCTAAGTAGACTAAACCTAAACATCTTTATTTAATAAATTGGTGGCCTACCATTGCAATTTGGTCTGAGGTACAGGTAAAATGATATTAGTGATATCGATACACTTGAATGGCTTTTACAATTTGCAATTCAAATAGTCTGAAAGTTTGAAATTTGCATACTAAGTGAACTGAACTAAAACAACATGGCATCCGCCCCCAATATCTGATTCTGCATCACGCCTCTGCGATGAAACTGACACTAACCTACTGTCAGGAGCTAAAGACGAAAATTAGGTATACTGTGGTAGGCTATAGCAAACAGCTTTGCAATAGATTTAAGATATTGTTTGGCGCTTCCATAGGCACTCTAATCGCAGATGATAAATATATATTCGATTTGGAAAGGTTTTCTAACGAAAGTGGTTCAACTTGAGTGAAGACGCCGCTCTCTAGTGGCAAACATACTTATTACAGCAGGCTGAGCTGCTCAATGCGTTGCCTGAAATCTGAACTAGACTTTAAACCATAATCCTCCTTAAATGAAAACATTACGTGTATTCGGTTAACCTTCTCTTATAAAAACAAGAGAGCTCTCATATGTTTATATTATCACATATGCAGGTAGCCCATTAGGTTATAATCCTAGATAATGAATTGCGTGTGCGTACATATTAGTCAATTTATATTTATTTGACCTCGGACGGACGGACTGTGCAGGAAGAAACACTGGACTATTTTTTTCGCATTGAATTCTCAAGACACGTTGAGCCCAAATCAAAATATACGCCATCGGAAGCTCTGCCAGAACATCTAATCGTTGTAAAGGCATTACGAAGACTAGGCGTCGTTAAGGGGTGTTTCACACTTTGTTCCTATTTACGGAGTCAGCACGGTAGACGTATTGGGCTACGGTAGCCTACCGGATTATATTTGAAACATGCCTAGAGAACGGCGAAATACCGAAATGCGAGGAGTTATTTGGTATTTATCACAAGTGTATTGGCTTACAGTTATCTTATATTCATAACTTAAATTTGACTCAAATGTATGTTAGTTGCTGACTAAACCTTTAAAGGTCACATCGGAGGGAACATGCAAGTTGTCGTGGCCGAGTGGTTAAGGCGATGGACTAGAAGCTCTACTACTAGGAATCCATTGGGGTCTCCCCGCGCAGGTTCGAATCCTGCCGACAACGTCGCTTTTTAGTTTGTGAAATATTTATTTAGCTAGAAACGTGCAATTTCGTATGTGAGCATTTTGATCACGTCTGTCAATCAATTCTGTTTCCAAGCAACAAGCGAAGCGTGTTGGTGCTACTCCCGCAAAAGGCTAGTTAGCACGCTAGCTGGATAGCTAGGGTACCACAGATAGCAATTTCAAAGACATGAAGGATGACTTGGACGACCTGCTGGATGAAGTTGAACGAAAGTTTTGTTGCAATGTTTCCAGCAGGCTAGACTCCGGTAGAGTACAGGGACACATCCAAAACCATGGACAATGCAGGTAAACAATGGTAGCATGCTAGCTGGCTAATGATGCTCGTCACAGTCTAACACACTTAGATGTCCAGTACTGATTCAGATTCACGTTTTCTCCCTCTCAGTTACTCCCAGTCTCCGCATACAAGAGAAACTGAGGACATTGACAAGCTTTTAAAAGAGTTAGACGAAGACTCTAGTGATTTCTCACAACCAAAGGTTAATATTGTCTGTCACAGTCACATGGCTTATACCTAGATACCACTGGCATAATGTCCAAATCAATCAAATCTGCTTCTGTTTATCATAAATTTGCAGGTTGATCATCTCCCAGAAGAAAGAAGGGCTCAGAAGACTCCACTGTCTCAAGCAACAGGAGGGAGAAAGTAAGTTCTGCCATAGTTACTTGGTAATAAAAATAACCATTACAGTAATACACCACCATACAATGCAACACCATTGTTGCATCAAGCAGTCATTCTTAATAATCAACACTAGTATCACCCTAACATTTGTATCATCGCCTAGCAAAATGGTCTTCAATGTTTTTCAGGACCCTTTAGCTGATATAAACACAGTAGAGGGACCTAGTAAACAATTGTGTTGCTTATTAAACTTGGAGTTTCCCCTAGCGGTCAAGTACCGCCTGTGGAGATTATCCATGGCTGAGCACCGGGGTGGGGAATCCTGGTCTTGTTTTAGATATCTCCCTGCTCCAACACACCTGATTCAAATGAATAGCTCGTTGAGTGGGTTGCCTGATTTGAATGAACATCTAAAACATGCAGGACAGTGGGCCAGTGGCCCTCCAGGACCAGGATTCCCCATCCCTGGCTTTATAAGTAGCAACATCATGTGACCCACTCTCTTAGTCACCTATTAAAATATCACATTTAAAGCGTACCTGCACCCTATCTCTGATCCTGACTCCACCTATAAAGTGTAACTGCACCCCAGCCCTGAGCCTGACTCCACCTATAAAGTGTAACTGCACCCCAGCCCTGAGCCTGACTCCACCTTTAAAGTGTACCTGCACCCCAGCTCTGAGCCTGACTC